>LBNU01033831.1:240093-250725 GCA_014162995.1 Artemisia annua
TTGTCTCATCTCCACTCGAGTCTCATTCTTCATGCTTTTGGAAGTTCGTGATATATCCTAAATCTTATCGACTAACATCTTTGGCATAATTAATAAACGGCCCTAGACTTATGTTAGGATTACCCTTACCTTTTCAAACATTGAGGACAATGTTTCGTTTTAGTTTGGGGTGGGGGGGGGTCAATCTTCGATTTGATTTGACTTGCACTTTCATTTGTGTCGTTACTCATGCAACCTCGTTTTTCCTCAAAAACATCAAAAATTAAAAATTTTGAAAAATTATGAAAAAGAATAAGTGTTGAAAAGTTGTGAAAAAAAATAGAATAAAGTTCGAATAAGTGTTTTGACACCGTGTTGACTTTCTTGTTGGCGAGAGTAGAAATAATATTTTGACTTGATCGGCCGTGTTGAGCCCTAGCTTGTTCCCTTAACCAATGATGATCACATAAGCTTGTGCTAGTTTTGTACACAAGGAGCTATAAAACGCGAATTCTTCCTTTAGAATCTGCAAAGTTCCCGTACATTACTTTATACATGCGCAGCTTAAAAGCTTTCGCTAGTCTTTTACATCAAAGAAGCTAGAAAATGCGAATTCTTTTATTAGAGTTTGCAAGTTTCCGTATTTGACTTTAAATATGCGTGGCTTGATTATCGGCTAAGTATTCGCGAGTCTCATTATTTGAGAACTTTAAAAAGGCGAAGAGCGAGAAATGATAGTGTTTATTTAGAAGTTAGATGCCATGCGTGGAGTAGTGGTTCTCTTTAAAGCTCATCGAAGGTACTTGTGGTCTTTTGTTCCCATCAGCTTGTTTCACCTTATATCTTATGTATAATAATTAAAGATGTCTCAGTTTTGACAAAATTTAATTCTTTATCTTCTTAAAAGAATCTTTGCTTGAAAAATTGGGTACACATCAAGGATACACCCCATTGTATTGTGTTGTGTTGTATGGTATTTCGTTGTATTGCGTAGTACGCATGTGGTTTCGGAGCTACCCTAAAGCTCGGTATTCATAAGAGCTAAGGTACTTTAAGACTTCAGATTGAGATCGGGCCTTGGATCCTACATTCTAACCTAAGCAGTTGGCGGTAGGTCTTGGATTGAAACCGTGAAGGTTCGGAGTTGAAAAGTTACTAAGGCAAGAAAAAGAAAGAAAAAAAATGAGAAAAAGTATGAAAAAAAATGATGAAAAAGTGAAAAATCAAAAGAAAGAATAAGGATTTATGTTGAGATTTATGGATTATGAGCTTAAGTGTTTAAGACTAAAGTTGGTAGCACGTGAGGTGCATGTTACGATCCTAGATCGGACGCATGAGGTGCACGTGAATTGTACTCGCCAACTTATGTCTATTTTGTTGTATTCCAAAGTCTATGTATGTATCCAATATCCTTGATGTGGACCTCATTTTTCGAGCAAACCTTCTTAAGAGAAGATCGATAACTACTTAGTGTTAGGATTCTTGGTATCTTTATCGGACTAATTCATATTGGAACGAGAATATATGATGTAATTCATTTCTCAACTTAATTTAAAAAAATTTAGATACACTAAGATTTGGGAACAAGGGGTTTTTACACAAGTAACTACGATGAGTAGTATTGACATCTAACTTGTAAATAAACGGTGATCTCGTTCATAAGCTTAGTTTGGGGACTTGTGAAAAATCAAGGATGACGAATTTTATCCTTTTGGTCACTATTCTATGAATTGTGTTTCTACTCGATGAACCTAATAATTATCGCAAGATGATGAAAGTCGATACATCGTCATCCGAATAAGTTGTGAAAAGTTCAAAAGTAATAAGTGTAATAAATGGTGGAACATGGAAAATGGTAAAACGGGGCGTTTAAGGGAATAAATGGTTTCGTATCTCTTTCGAACATTTTGCTACTTTTCAAAGTTAAGTAAAAAGAGCTATGAAATTATTTATCTCTAAAGCGTGATTGAATCCCATTGCGTGAGGACACGACAATATCTTAGTTTGGGGGATTTTGATATGTTATTCACCATTTTAAGACCAAAAAGACCGAAAACGCTAACAAATGCCAAAGATATTTGTTGTTTTTGTGTTTTTAAATGTGCAGGTACGGATATACGTGAAATGGACAAAAATCAAGAAAAACGGCAAAAACGAGCACGATAATGGAAGAGTGTATAAAGAGCCGAAGCCGGGGAAGAATTTTCGAAAGTGGTCTTTGATAATTTATGAAATTACAAAGTTGATCCTAGGATTTTAGGAAGCTACAAAATTGGTCCTTAAGATTTATACCTTACATCATCCAAATCCAATAAAACAAATAAATCTATCACTAAATCCTAATCCCATCTACAACCAAATCTGCCTAGCCCAGCATCCATAAAACCACACAGGCCCATTTTTATAAATCTTTTAACCCGAGTCAACCCAATACCCCAACCCGGTCAATACACAAACAAATAAAAATAAAACAAACACACACCCCGTTCCCTTTTTCCCTCCACCCATTCTTCCCCAAATCCACCATGAACCCTAATTTACCCTTACCCCAATTACCCATCTCTGTTAATTCTAACCTCGTATTAAAGGACAAATTGGACAATTAACTTCACCCTTACACCACCTGACAAAGGGCTGACAATGGAATGATACGTGGCAAGTTTCTATTGGGCAAAACACGTCACCAAGTGGATTCCAGGCTTCTGATTGGTTCGTGTGTGTCACAAGGGATCAAGAAAGAATATTCTTATGGAGATGCCGTTTCTGGACGTGTCTGAAGCCATCACTGAGCTCAGCTATAAAAGCTCATCCTCACCACGATTTAGTTTGGTTAGATGGTTAGATAGTAGTAGCTAGCTTAGGAGTAGTGTAAAGTAGCTTTTAGATAGAGGAACTCTGCCATTTTGTTTTTAGAATTTGTAAACTTTTACTGCTTTGTAATGATAGAGTGTTTTAATAAAATTTCAATTTCAGTGTTCATTAAATACTTGTTCTATTCTAATAGCTTTTGATGTTCAGTAGTTATTAAGCTTTGTTACTGTTAAACAAGTTTCTCAGAAGTTTAATCCAGCTTTTATTAAGTAATTTTAATCTCATTTGATTTCAAAAGCATAAAAATATAAAAGAAAACAGAAAATAAAAAAATACAAAAATTATGATTTGTTTTACTTAAATCAGTTTCAAATAAATCCATGTTAACTTGTCAAGTTTAGAACAGTAGCTGTAATTCACTTAGAATCAGTATCTCATAAGCGATCTCAGTCAACAAAGGTAAACAGGGGTGGAACTCGGTGATAATGGGGTAAATCAGTGGTGGAATATGTTTGCAGAGGTGGTGTATACGCCTATCTAAAGATAGGCTTTGGCTGAGGTTGTTCCCTATGTCAGTTAGGGTTTAGAATTGTAAGTTCTCACTTCTACTTTTTAGATCTTAATCCAATTTTTTAGTTTAGAACTGTTTGATCAATTGTACTGTTGCATTGTTCCCTTTTGATGTTATTCCAGGAGTTATAGTGCTATTTGAGCTTGATTGATCATTTTTGTACATGTTTTGTTGAAACTGTGATATCTAGCTTCTATATTCATGATCTGTGATTTTGTTCTCTTGTAGTGCATTGCTGTTATTAGTTGTTATTCAGTGCTATATTGTGGAATTGTGATTCAGTTTGTTCAGTGTTTATGTGACTTGAGGCTTGAATCAGTATATCTTAGTGTAGTCTCATAGTTATAGGGGTGTTTGGATCTGCTAGTATCTAAGTGTTCTTGTTGTTATTTTGTTGTTTTCTCTGCTTAGCTAGCTTACATTAGGATAGACTAGGATAGCTAAAACATAAAACAGGTAGTTTATCTAGTAAAAGTCAAAATGGGCTAATCATTTAAACCCTGCTTGCTAGTGTGTGTTCTGAACTAGCTGCTATCCTTGATTTGTTGCATTTTATGTTTGTGTTTGAATTTTTAGTAGCTAATCATGCTTATCTTACATCTAGTGATAGTTGTAATCTGTCTAAATTGAAGTTAGTCAAAGATCATAAGCCATTTAAAAGTCAAATCTGCTAGTATCTTTCATGTGAAACTGGTTTTGTTTGCTGAATTTTACTCTAATTAGAGTTCAATTGGGGAATTTGTGATAGGGCTTTTATAGTTTTTGTGTTATTTGGTTGGTATTTTACATTTTGCCCCACTAATATTTTAGATTTGAGCTTATTGAACTGCTTAATCAAGCCTGTTAGTTGAGGGTTTAGAACATGTTTTGCTGATTTCATCTTTAGTCTGCAGTTGTTCCTTTTTGTTGATTCATTGAGCATATTTGTATTACTTGAGTAGTTTTAAGTTTGTTTTAGTGTTTTTCATTGTTTCCTAGCTTTTGGCTTATTTTAGAACTTATCTGCTCATTGCTTTAGCTTATTACAAACTGCTCATTTGTCCATTTTAGAGCTTCTGTTTGTTTTGTGGTCTATCTTGAGTTGGTTTGAGCTTATTTTAGTACTATGAACCTTCTGTGACAGTTTCATTAAGTTTTGTTGCAAGTGCTTATTAATAAGCACTTGCAATAAGCTGAGATAAGCCCAATAAGCACTTTTCTGCTTATTTTTTTTCCATTTTTCTTATTTTTCATAGATTTCAAATATTATTTTAGAATTATCATAAAAATTTCAGAATTTTTCTCATTCATTTACTATTTCTTTTTATTTTTAAATAGTTTTTAGAATAATAAATCAATTTTAATTTCAAATTTAATCACAAAAAGTCAAAAATAGTTTCTGATTTTATTTCTAAATTTCATTTTCAGTTTAATAAGATTTTTAGAAAATAAATTTGTAGAATAAATTTTTCATTTTCTAATTAGTTTAGTTTTCTTTTATAAAACAAAAATACAAAAATAGTTTTTAATTCATATTAAATAAATAAAAAGCCAAAAAAATATTTTTCTTTTTCCTAAAATTTTCTTTTATCATTTTAAAGTTTTAAAAATTACTTTTGAGCCTGTAGGTTTAGTCTAGCTTTAAACTCGCGTTTTATTTTGTTAATTAGACGTTTATTTTTGTTTACGTTTACGTTTTTGATGCTTATGCTTTATGTGCTTGTACTTTGTGCTTAGTTGTGCTTTATATTTCATTTCCATTGCAGTATAATCATCAATCAAAATATTTTCTCCCATTCACTTCACACGAGCACATTCTTAATCGTCAAACTCGCTGTCAACCTTCGTTGGGAATCGACCCGAGGAATATTCTCACGAATATTCCTTTGGAATAAACGTACTACAAAATACTCACATCACTTATGCTATGGTATCATCTAAGTTAGTTTATGAGCCTTTGGATTTGCTTTTTTAATCTTGTCCATTATCTTGTTGAAGAGTTGTGGATATGAAGCTTTAGATGCAGCCCAAAACAGCTCCTTAAACTCAAATCCAGTGAACTGTTTCCTAAATCCTTCATAGATATGTCTTGCACATTGCCTGTGTTCGGCATATGGCATGACATTCTTGACAGCTTCAATTAGACCCTTCACAAAAACATGAGAACAATGTTATAATATACACATGAGAACAATGTTATAATATACATCAAATTAAGACATCAACAAGTAATACAACATATACAAGCATACCTTATGTTGGTCTGACATGAGAGTTAAACTATGGCCTTTTGTGCAATCTAGGTCTCCTTCAAGCAACTCCAAAAACCAGCTCCAATTGTCCTTGTTTTCTACATTAACCACTGCCCAAGCCACAGGGTAAATGTGGTTGTTTCCATCTCTTCCAATTGCAGTAAGAATTTCACCCTGGTTTGGTTTTTTCAGAAAACAACCATCTAAGGCAATGACTCTCCTACACCCAGTCTTCCAACCTCTTGCTAGAGCAGCAAAACAAACATAAAACCTATCAAAGTAGGTTTTCCCATCAGGATTGTTAGTGACTCCTAATTTGACAGTGGACCCAGGATTTGAATCTAATATAGCTCTTCCATATGACCTCAACAAAGCATAATGTTCATCAACTGATTTTTCATACTCTGTCAACGCAAACCTTTTGGCATTGGTACACTGATTAGGGGTTACCTTACACTTATATTTCCTCATCACTAGGTCAGCTATGGCAGACAACTTAATTTCAGGATTAGCCCTAATCTTTTCACCAAATACTGTACCTATCCACCTAAAGTTAACTAAAGACCCAAACTCAAAGTTCCTTACACAAGTATGCTCATCATTCAAGGTAATTACTTGAAAAGTTTGCTCTTCAGTCATCCACCTAGCATAACATCTCCAAGGACATGAAGGTAACTCAGAACTATCAACACAAGGATACCTTTTATTCTTCCTTTGTTTACCTTTGTCAGGATCAGCAACTTTTGGTGGTCTCTGTCCACATTTTGCAATAACAAATGTACTTGCACTCCTCTCATACCAAATTGAAAATCCATTAGCCAAAGCATAGAATGTTAGTCCCTCTTTAAACTTGTCAATATTCGGATACTTTTCACCAACCTGCATAACAAACAGAACAAATGTTTACAAACTTGCTAAAATAAAATCACTAACAGAACTATATGAAACTATAAACATACCTTTGGATGCCTAAGTCTCCAATGGGTACTTTCATCATACACTGGATACCGGTCAACATTTTTCTCCACACAAATGAATGGATCATGCTGAATTCCATTCTCATCTGGTGATTGAAGCCTTCTCATCAAATTAGCCATGAACACATCATGTTCTATGAATGTCTCACTTCTGTGAGTACCAGTGTTTTCAGTGGGTATAGTGTTCTCATCATATGTTTCCGGAATCTCTGGCAAAGGCTCATCTTCCTTATTCCTATTCGCTTTGATCCTCTTTCTAAGTTCAATCAACTCCTCTTCACCAGGACTGAGATAGTCAATTGACTTATCTGAATCATAGTCAGAATCAAAGTCAGAATCATACTCATCCTCTTCTTCATCTACTATAACCCTCTCTTTGCCCTTATTAACATCTACCCTAGTCCTAGCCACATCACCATCTGCACTAGTCCCAGCCACACCACCATGGTGAGAAGATGAACCCTCATACTCAACCTCCATCTCAGCCCAATCAATCAACTCATCTACTGAAAATTCATTGCAATACCTCTTTTTGTTGGCTTTTGATTTAGTAACAGAGGCAACCATAGCAGAGGTGTTTGCTTTAGCCTCATACTCAGACAAATCCATACCTAAGTGGTCAAGATAAAGCTCTAGCCTACCATACAAGTCAGCAACATCAAACATGTATGCTACTTCCTTATCATCACTTACTCTAACCAAACCATTCTCTAATTCAACATTTGGTACTTTGTAATACAACACTTGAAAGAAGTTACCAGATTTTTCTTCCAAGAACTCAGCAAACTTTTCATAAGGCATCCTCTCAACAGCCATATTGAGAATGACACCATCTTGATACCTAAAAGGTAAGTGTGCAAAATACCCATCATTCCAAACATCAAATTGGTGCAAATTCGTACCAGGTATCATGCTGTTACAAAAGTTACAATAATAACGAATTAGGGTTTATGCAATAGGTTCAAATCATGAATAAAACCAACAAATCAAATAAAACATACCTGAAATATCACAACACACATCAATTGGTCTCTAATTAAATTAGGTCGTGGGTGAAATTAGGGTTTGTGGGTGAAATTACGGGTAGGGTGAATTGGGGGAAATGGGTGGGGGATCTGATTATTAGTAAAAAAAAAAGGTTTTCAAAAAACCCCCTCAAAGTTTGAAAGTTGGCAAAAGCTACACCAAAAGTGGAAAAAACGGTTAACTAAGTAATTAATGAGCTTAATCCATGCCACGTCACCAGAAGGGCGTTTTATTGACACAATAATGTGGATTAAGTGATTTATGTATATAATAGGAAAAAAAAAAGTTTAGTGTAGACAATAGTAATAAGTGGCAAGTTTGATGCATTTCTGGACAATTTTCCCAATTATAAATACATAAATTTATAAATATTTTGTTGCCGCCTTAAGCACGCCTTAAGAAACGCCAAGGCTTCGCAAAGGCGCGTAAGGCTTGAGGCGTGGCTGTGCCGCCACGCCACGCGTCACGCCTTTTAGAACATTGGGTTTTACACTTTTACACAATTGTTTCGATATTGTGGAAAGACCAAAGAAGAAATTAAATGTGAAATGTGAAATGATTACCGTTGATATTATGTCATCAGTCTCGTCGTTGTATTTATGTTTCTACAAGTACTCATTAATTTTGTTGCTTTTTCTATTTATTCTCGGGGGTGCTTGGTGAGATGTTTTAGAGGGTAAGGAATGACAAAGGTAATGAAAAGTGATGGTTGAACCAACTGGGCTAGCTCAGTTGGCCACCAAGGGTAACCTTGGGGAGGTATCCTTGGAGAGGTCTCAAGTTCGAGTCTCACCATAGACCTTCAGGGGCCCGAAAAAATAGAAGCAGGAGTGGGGTTTATCCCCTAAGGAGAAAGGTTCGATGCTTGCATACTGCCCAATTGGATGTCACTGTGGGCTCGAATCACTAACTACTAACTCGNAAAGTGATGGTTGGTTGAATATAATGCTATCAATCATTGCATAAAAGTGGGTAATACCCCATTACCTAATAAATTAGGGCTATTGAAAATTCATTACCTTGGTAATACCCCACTCTCTTATTCCCCTATTTGAACCAAGCAACAACAATGCAATGGAATGCTTCATTATATTCTTTAGTATACCCTTTGCTTTTCCCTTTCCTATTGCCCTATTTGAACCAAGCGCACGATTTTGGTACATAATCATTTAAAAAGTTCATAACTTAAAATCCTCATGTCCATTAAAAAATATTGGAATTATGACCAATGAATACTGGAATTGGAATTTGATTTAATGATGTCATGTTATATCGATCAATTTCAAGAGTCAATGAATATTATTTTTTGAAAAGGAACTTGGTCTCAAGACTTTTATTTTACAAATTTTGTTTATTCTTAGACTAGTTGTAATAAGAGAAAATCATCGGTTGGTCGCCACTTCAAGAAGTCGGTTGCCACTCGTCCCCTTGCTACACTCGGTCGGGAGAAGTCGGTCGCCAAAGATGAAAATGGGAGAGCGGGTCGGTCAAGCGACCGTTTCATTTCACACGCAAAAACAAATTTGTGTGAGGCTTGTGTGTGTTGTGTGTATTAAATATATTTTTGCAGGGGATGTTTTTTTTAGTGTCAGTCTTCTTAGTACACTAAGTTGGTTGTTTAAGTAGTTTCGGAAAGATAAAGCTAAGGTGCCAAAGGAGATGTAGGTCATTTGGGTTCCTTATTACAACAAGTGTTAGGATTTGCAAATGATGACCTATAATCATGAGTTCGCTACTAACGGTGGTGGTGTTCCTTCACCCTCCATAACACGGTGATAGGAAATTGTGAATACAGGTAATGGCTTCTTAAACTGCCCTCACGTGTGAAATTAGAGTAGTTCAATATTGCTTTGCTCATCAAATAAGTCAAAGATAGACAGGATGGCTATGGCGGTTAATGTTTTGATTAAATATGTTTATGCTTTGTAGTTGTAGTGTACATTTGATTTCTAGATGGTTTGTCGAATTTCCTTTATTTGTGGCTAGAGGTTTCCTTTATTTGTGGCTAGTGGGTTGAGATAAACATATAGAGTTGAGATCCCTAAAGAACCTCCAAAAAATCCATTAGCCAAAGCATAGAATGTTAGTCCCTCTTTAAACTTGTCAATATTCGGATACTTTTCACCAACCTGCAAAACAAACAGAACAAATGTTTACAAACTTGCTAAAATAAAATCACTAAGACAACTATATAAAACTATAAACATGCCTTAGGATGCCTAAGTCTCCAATGGGTACTTTCATCATACACTGGATACCGGTCAACATTTTCTCCACACAAATGAATGGATCATGCTGAATTCCATTCTCATCTGGTGATTGAAGCCTTCTCATCAAATTAGCCATGAACACATCATGTTCTATGAATGTCTCACTTCTGTGAGTACCAGTGTTTTCATTGGGTATAGTGTTATCATCATTTGTTTCCGGAATCTCTGGCAAAGGCTCATCTTCCTTATTCCTATTCGCTTTGATCCTCTTTCTAAGTTCAATCAACTCCTCTTCACCAGGACTGAGATAGTCAACTGACTTATCTGAATCATAGTCAGAATCAAAGTCAGAATCATACTCATCATCTTCTTCATCTACTATAACCCTCTCTTTGCCCTTATCAACATCTACCCTAGTCCTAGCCACATGACCATCTGCACTAGTCCCAGCCACACCACCATGGTGAGAAGATGAACCCTCATACTCAACCTCCATCTCAGCCCAATCAACCAACTCATCTACTGAAAATTCATTGCAATACCTCTTTTTGTTGGCTTTTGATTTAGTAACAGAGGCAACCATAGCAGAGGTGTTTGCTTTAGCCTCATACTCAGACAAATCCATACCTAAGTGGTCAAGATAAAGCTCTAGCCTACCATACAAGTCAGCAACATCAAACATGTATGCTACTTCCTTATCATCACTTACTCTAACCAAACCATTCTCTAATTCAACATTTGGTACTTTGTAATACAACACTTGAAAGAAGTTACCAGATTTTTCTTCCAAGAACTCAGCAAACTTTTCATAAGGCATCCTCTCAACA
>LBNU01033831.1:250784-279160 GCA_014162995.1 Artemisia annua
ATGTTACTAAAGTTTGCCAAAATGTTCACCTAAGTTACTAAAGTTTTTTTCGTTACAAAGAGGTTACTCAAGTTTGGTCACCGGTTATATAAGTTATTACGTATGTTTTAACCTACTACTGCAGGTTTTTTTTTTCTTTTTTTTTTTCTTTTTTTTTATAATTAAAATATAAATAAATAAATAAAAAATAAAAAAAATAAAAAATATATATATAAAATAAAATAAATAAAAAAAGTATGAAATAAAAAAATAAAAATAATATAATAAAAAAATAAAAATAAAGTATAAAATATAATAAATAAAAATAAAATAACAAAAAAAAAAATGTAAAAATAATAATAATAAAAAAAAGAGAATTTTTTGGACGTTAGTATACGTTTTCATATGTTATATACGGTTTATGCATTTTCTTACGTTTTTGTCTTTGTACAGTTCTTTACAACTTTTTACACATTTGTATGTTTTTTTAACGTTTTTAGCGTTATTATACGTTTTTGGACGTTATAATACGTTTTTGGACGTAATTTCATGTTTTGAAACGTAAAAAGACGTATGAAATGTACACAAGCGTATAAATGCACACACAAATGTAATAAAAAAAATTATGAAATGGAAAAAACGTACGAAAATTGAAAAAAAACATACGAAACTGGAGAAAAACGTACGACAACAGATAGATACATAAAAAGACGGACGAAAGTATAAAAAAAACGTACGAAAATGGATAAAAACGTAAAACAATGTAAAGAAATTACGACAAGAGAGAAAAACGTACATAAACGTATAAAACGGATAGAAACATACCAAAATATATAAAGACGTACGAAGGAGAAAAAAGTAAAAAAAAAAAAAAAAAAGAAAAAAAAAAGAAAAAGAGAAAAAAAAATAACCGAATAGTTACTTTTTTTAAGGTTCAGTAACCTATTTAATAAACCCGTAAACTATAGTAACTTCCTTGTAACATTTTAAACTAACGTGCTGACGTGGACAAGGGGAACCGGTAATCATCCGGTTGCCCACCCTCGTAGTAACAAGAATGCCACTTTTTTAAACGTTGAGTAACCCATATAATAAACCCGTTAACTTGAGTAACCTCTTTGTAACGAAAAAAACTTTAGTAACTTAGGTGAACATTTTGGCAAACTTTAGTAACATATTTGTCTAATAACCCTAATAACGAATTAGGGTTTATGCAATAGGTTCAAATCATGAATAACACCAACAAATCAAATAAAACATACCTGAAATATCACAACACACATCAATTGGGCTTTAATTAAATTAGGTCGTGGGTGAAATTAGGGTTTGTGGGTGAAGTTACGGGTTAGGTGAATTGGGGGAAAAAATGGTGGGGATCTGATTATTAGTAAAAAAAAAAATAATAAAAAAATAAAATAAAAAATAAAAAAATTCCAAATACCCCCCTCAATGTTAAAAAGTTGTCAAAAGCCACCCCAAAAGTAGAAAAATGGGTTAACTAAGTACTTAATTGGCTTAATCCATGCCACGTCACCAAAAGGGCGTTTTATTGACACAATAATATGGATTAAGTGAGTTTATGTATATAATAGGAAAAAAAAAAAGTTTAGTGTAGACAATAGTAATAAGTGGCAAGTTTGATGCATTTCTGGACAATTTTCCCTACCTAAAAATATGATTAAATTTGTGTTTAAATCAACATATCAATGATTTATTAGTTTGTGTAAAAGTATGTTCTCCTATTGTCACCAACATAATGCTACCACATAAGATTAAATATACATTTAGGCATACCAATTAGTTATGTCAATCAGTATAGATAATATATGTATTTTCGTGATCCTACTCAACAAAAAAGGGTTATAATGTAATTTCTTAAGCATTAATTTTTGGAGCGCTGGTTGGCATGATCAATTGGTGTACCTAATGTATGCCTAATCGACACCGTTTCGTTTGCTAATAAGTTAGATATCCATACTGCACTAATAGTGTCTCCGCCTTGTAATGGACTCTGAGATTAATAATCACTCAGTTACCACTAGTAATGGACTAGTCTTGACAAATATATTGTCTTGTAACACCAACTCGACAAAATTATCACGTTGTGATCTCATTCTGGCCCATGCCACAATACCATTAGCTTAGACGCCCCAAACACCTCTGGCAACCCTGCATGACTGCATCAGTGCTTGATCCACACGCGTGAGACCGTCAGCACAGACATTATTGGTCCACATGTATAATTTGTTTACGCAAATGAAATTGGTCTATATACACATGTAGTCATGATTCATGAATACCGTTGGTGGACACAATTAAAGAATCGTTAAACAAATGATTGGCAGGGCCTTTAACCAAGGCTGAAACAAATGATTAAAATAATCAGGAAAATTCTAGTTTGGAATCCTAACCTTTATAAAGTAGATTTTTAGAGAAGAAAAAATATAGAAACATTCATAAATATGTATGAAAATCGATTTTGGTTTTATAAATTAATAAACCTTACCATAGACATTTGTCCATGTATGCTGAAGACAAAATCGCTCAATGACTCGAAAGGAAATAGATAACTAGAACTACTAAACAAGCAAAATTTGCAAATCTAACAAATTTACATGCAAGAACTGAGGCATGCTAAGTGCAACTGATTAGAGATGCGAGTTCAATTATACAAATGGTTCAACAAAACTATTAAACATGATATTGAATGTTATTGAGTTCTAGGTGGCATTGTGGGCGGACTGCCGTCTTGATTCTCTGGTGGAGAGGATCCAAAGTCAAGAAATGGATTAACACCAGGTGGTTTCTCTTGGGGTTGGATGGATAGCAGTTGAGTCGAGTCACCAACTACCTCAGCCCATCCATAGTGAGGTTCCGCCCTTCGACAAAAAAGATGAAGTTAAGGCTCAAAAATCGTATACAGTGGGGATATTTGCAATACATAACAATGAACTAAAGACCGTTTAAGCTTCAAAACTGTCATTAAAACCATGTCAGAATTTCAGAGTTTCCAGGTCCAAATCACCCAATGATCCAAATAATCAAACTGAAAGGTACTAATGAAATATATCTTTACTAGTGACAATTACTAGAAGTAAAGTGAAAGTATGCATGATTGTGGGTTTTGTCTATATGGGTTAATGCGATAAACTGAAATTAGTCAGTTAATGCAATGAGAAATTGGGACAAAATGTAGATAGAAACTTACTTGTAAAAGGTTTCCTCGTTCACAACAATGTCCCAGCTTTCACCAGTTGTGCTTTTGCCATATTTGTGCACGGTGCTGATAGAAAGTAAGACAAGCATTGTGAGATTTAAAGTCTAAAGCTCACTAACAAAGCTAGAATAACAAACGATATAAATGACGATTGTTGAAGCATTTGGTCTTACCCGTTTCCAAAGTGCTCTTCGCCCCATGTCCTTGACCAACCTGATATATGAATGAAATAATTTTGTGATAATACAAAACGCGGGAATAAGAAATCCAACAAGTTAATAGTTGAATGGAAAATTTACTTCCTTCGTGTTTTTCTCTGTATTTTATAATGTTATAGGCAAGATAGCAATGTGTTATTAGTGACGAAAGTTAAGTAATGTTTGACTTGACATTAAGTATAAAAGATAAATTTTTGAATGCTAATGACATACACAAATTATCTGCTATGATGGTAAGAGAAACATAAGTAATGTTAACATGGCTAGTTATAGAATAAAAAGATAAAAAGACGTGATAGTCAACACATATGAATGAACTTATGCATCTGCAGCTGAGATCCATTAGATTTGCAGCAATACACGTTTGGGGATGTTGATCAAAATTGAAATGTCATCAACTAAATTTTATGTTACTTATTGGCCATTACAAACTTAACGTATTATCAATGCTATTGGATTTCCTATGTACAAAAAGGTTTATTTCAGAAAATTTTACTAATAACTAACTACTTGCATCGAGAATCCAAATTTTATGGGACAGATCGAACAACTTGCTTGGAGCATATATCAAATGTGTATTATTAACACAAACATACTTGACATAATGACATGAAAACAATCAAGAGACTGACAAAGTGCTAGCAAGAACGACAAGTCAATTAGATAAAGACAGTTGACACCATGCTAAAGCTGCAATCTAGAGTGTACTTTCGCCTACTTATCTGACAGCTATAGAGTTACTTTACATTATTCTGCCAACTTGGGTATCTTTCTGTTTCTTTTTAACTTTTTGGCAAGCCTGTTCGGTGTTAAGTTTGAGTCACGAGATTTCTGCCAGTTTGTCAAAACATTTTCTTTATTCTATGTGCCTAGTTAAATGTTTACACCTTGGAGCATACAAAAACGCTTATATGATTTTACCAAAAGGAAGGATAAAACATACGTTGAGCATCAGGAGTCACATGCCATGTCTCTCCTTGACGTGAACCAACGCCACCAAAGAATTTCTCCTCCCATTTGTCTCCCCATTTGGTTCCAAGTTCGGTTTCCGCCCATTTGTCTGTCCTGCGAGAGAGAAAAAAGAGAGCACAAACACCAAGTAAACTCAGCAACAGGATGTCATAAAGTGGCTAGCCGAAGAAAAAAGCATATATTCATAATTGGCCAGTTTTGACAAAACACAAATCAGTTTTAGTGGCCGAAAAGATACCATTTTAGAACAGATCCTCTTCCATCATAATTCTCTCCCCACTTTTCCCACCATGACTGCTCATTTAGTCTACCATACTTATGAGCTCCTTTTTCACACCACCCTTTGGCATCGTATTTCTCCCACCTACATTAAACATATGTTATCAGCATTTCCTATAGGTAGAAGTTTCGACAAGTTTACATAATAATTAGTCGATTGGGTTATGCTTCATCTCTAATGGGTCAAACAGATAGAACAAAAAATATAAATAGCTTAGCAGGAAAGAGGTCAAACACATCAAAAGTCTCCCACCAAAGTGTAGTAGATTACTAACGAATGAATATAATTTAGTAATCATATATTATATACCAACTACTACCATAAATTAAATTAATGAACAAAGAGTATTTTGGATCAACCTGACCTAAAATAAAACTTAAAAGAAGTGTTTGACCCAAACCTGCCGGTCATGTAACTTCTAACATTAACAACCCTACCTTGTTGGTTCTGTTCAGTTCAGTTAAAATAAAACTACAATCACCATCCAAGGAAGAAGTCCATACCAGTTCTCGTACCATCCAGCATTCTCTGTGCCTGATTTTGCTTGCTTTTGCGCACTTCTTTCTATCCTCGCTATATTACTGCACAGAAAAACCAATAGTCATAAAGAGGAAAAATAGTCAAGTATTTAACTTTTTGGTACATTTGGAATGCAAATACAGTTAAAAACCTCCATTCATCTTGATGAAGAACTTCTCGCCAGGTTTCCCACCACGCCTCTCCTTCAGGATTGCTTCCAGATTTTTCAACGCCTACAATTATGTCAAAAGTAATATTGTCAGTGTGTGCAGTTACTTTTGGGTAACTGAATCCATCTTGGTTAAAAAAAACTTTTTACTCAAAATATCGACAAAAAAAAGGTAGAAAGAATACTGTAAACTGATATCGAATAATATGGATACGCATGAATACATAACTAGTAAATAATATACCTAGCTCTTTGTATCCAGTCCAGTCACTTTTCTCCCACCACTGTCAAGGAGATCAATAAATCCAGTTAAATGTATCCACCTGGGATCATACTTGATAGAAACAGAAATTAGTACTCAAATTACAATAATTATAAGTCAAAGTACGGTACCATGTAAAATTACCCAACACATTGCTTAAGTTTCTGATTCTTTCATGCGTCTTAGTATAAAATTTGCAGTGAAGTGGAGCTTAAAACAAGTAGCTAAGTATGTTTCTAAATTGACAAGTTTTTTTATTTAAATATTTCGTAAATAACAAATTAGTGTGAGCAATAAGCAACAAGGATTTCTGTAAGCTCATCAATGAATGTTCGCATGGATATTTGGTAAAAATTACTTGCAATCCTTGCACATCAACATTTGTTGTATTGCAGTATAGCTTACTTAAAGCTTATCTAATTATCCGACCTTTTGGAAATTACAGATACGTCATACTTCAGTAGACATATTTTCATTTATGTATCAAAAGCTTATACTCGATCTCGTTACGACAAAGCTTAAATAGACACCCGATGAGATTACATAAAACAGACAATCATAATGTCAGACCAAGGACCATAATTAGTAGGCCAGTAGCCTTAGCTTAAAAGCTTGTGAACTAATGAACATAAGTTAAACCAGGCAGTGATGCAGTGTCCTTCAAATGGTTATCTAACTAGAATCTAGAAAAGTATATAATTAACTATTTAAAGTAAATAATTAATACCGATTCTTTCCATTTTGAAGAGCCATCACTGTTTTGACCACCCATCCTTGTCCATCTACATCTATACCCATTTTCACCAACATCCTCTCCACTTTCTCTAAACCAGGTACTACCATCCTCATTAATGCCAGCTTCATTAACGTGTTCAGTTAACAAATTGATTCCCCAGTCTTTCTCATTTGCAATACCAGTGTCTAACATTAAGAAGGAAGTAGAACGAAGTTATTAACAGGCAGGAATTCATACTATATAAAAGGGCTAGCTGCATGAAAGGTAACCAACTTTGGCTTATATGTTCTGGTTAACCAACATAGGCCAAAAAGCCAGCCGAAGTTTCGATAAATTTGTATTAGCCTAAGATAACTGATTTTCAGCCTCCACATCAGAAAAGTCAAAATGGTCAAAATTTACGGAAACGTCAGCTAACATCGTTTTGACCATTACAGGATAAGGTTACCTTAAATCAGAAATTATGATGGATTCTTTCTTGAAAGTGTTGCTTACCTAGAATAGAAATTGGACCAATATTAGTTACGTTTTATGCAATTAGCGCTATTTAATGATGAGTTACACCTCCACAGAAAATTCATCATTATACAGCTCTAACTTATTCGAAACTTTCCTAATTATGTGAAATTAATCTCTTCAACTAAATAGTTGTGAATTCGCCGCATGACAAAAGTTTTGTTTAACTATGTTATGTTTTCTTGAGATCCTTGACACAATCCATTCTCTCATTTTGAAAACGGCAAAACCAACTAAAATTAGAAATTCAGAAAAATACTTATGTGATGTACAAGCATCTTGGGAATAAAATACTAGAATTATCAAGTTACCTCTTTTTGGCGGAGTGTCATGAGATTGTGGCCCAATATTTTTGGGGGTACATCGTGGAGAAAACTTTTCTTGTTTCGAAGCAAGCTGAGGTCTGCAACAATTAGAAATTCAGCAAACAAGTTACATGCCAAATTTAAGAGCTACATTAATAAGAACTAATATTCCAAATATATGCTAGATGTTCATTTGTGCACCTAAAAGTAAGAAACGCCCATATGATAAGAACCACAGTTTATCAATGTGGCTCTGTGTTGAGAACAATCATTTTTACATATATAAACAGTTGAGTCTAATAATGTTATGCGAAAGAACTCCTAANAAAAAAAAAAAAAAAAAAAAAAAAAAAAAAAAAAAAAAAAAAAAAAAAAAAAAAAAAAAAAAAAAAAAAAAAAAAAAAAAAAAAAAAAAAAAAAGGTATCTAACTTGTCCATTTTTGTTGTTGTGTGTAGCCTTCTTTTCTTTTTGCTATTAAAACACAAACCTTTTAAATTTCGACCTTTGTGTGTATTTTGTTCATGTACAATGACCATTTGACCCTTCGATGTTAGGAGGGTAGAATGGTCACAAAATGTGAAAATACACATAAATGTCGAAAATTGAATGCTACAGATAACAACAAAAATCGACAAGCTAGATACATTTTGTTGTTATTATCCCTAAGAAATAAGCATGATAGGATGGCACATAAAGTACAAATAAGCAATCCCAAGCACTCCCTTACTTGCTTATATTTCAGTATTGATCAACAAGAAGTTACATTAAACCTTAACATCACATAACAAATACAAATTCTTTTTAACTAAATGAATAAAACATACTGAGACGATGCAAACTGCCACGCTCGCACTCGAACTTTATCTGTGTTTTAGAGTTTTGTTATTAAAGAAAAGTAAAGAAATGTAAAGTAAACATTTTTCCCTCAATACCGGGAGGAAACACTTTACTTTAATAATCAACAAAATCACACTAACTTTCATTCCATTTCCTTTTCATTTTCTTTCTTTTTCTTCCTTAACTCTAACTCGAGAACACAGTAGTCGACGTCTTATTATTACCAATCCCCAAAAGTGAAGAAACTATCAACTTAATTCTAGCTAAAAGGCAGGTAGACTCAGGGCCGGCTTTGAGGGTGTGCAAGGTGAGCGACCGCTCAGGGCCTCAAAATTTTTAGGGGCCCCAAAATTTGTCTCGTTAATAATTATATGTGTGTGTACACATATTTTTTACGAAGAAAAAAATATTTAGAAGAGAAAATATCTTAAATGAGTAATATGTTAGAACGTTTAGATAATTAATTGCATTTTATCTTTTAAATGATAACACTTTATTTATAAACATTTTTCTCGAAAGGCCTCGTCATGTAATTTCGCACAGGGCCCTCAAAATTTTTATCAAATCATGGGACGGCCCTGGGTAGACTCATTTGAAAACTGTTCAATTTTAACGCCAATTTTTTTCACACCTATACCACATATCTCACAAATGCCTCCAGCGAGGCTTGAACCCACGCAGACAACTCACATACCACTTGACCGAAGGCCTTGGATAAACATTTGTTAAGTAAATAAACGAATAAAAAACATACTGAGATGACGCAAACCGCCAGGCTCGCACTCGAACTTTACGTTCTTCCACATTATCCACGCTGCCTTTACGTCCACCCGCACTAGTTGCAACAACTCTACGATTATTATTATTATTATCCGAACAGCAACAGAAAAATCGACTTCGCACCGACGGACGAAAGTCTACTTCCGGCAACCGGAAACCTAACGGAGGCCGTGACGCGCCGGAATTCAATGTCATTGCTGATACTGATAAATGATTAAGAGTTAATGTGCAAGTTACATTTAGTGAGTTGGGAGTTAATTGTTTGTAACTGTGTCCGCCAAATCAGTCAGGGGTTTGAGTTTTGGATTTTGAGTTTGGTTCCGTTGGTGTAACGATCGAGTAAATCCTGGTGGGCCATTCTTCCACTGCTTTCTTGACACGTGGTCTAGATTGCATGCTCAAAATTATATTGTTTTTTTTAAGACTACTTTCAATATTTTTTGTTTTAGAGTTGCACCCGCCATATTGGCAGTATATTGGTTTCTTGACCGATTTTTAAGCGATCTTTAACCAAAATGATTAAATAGGCCGATTATGATAAATCAAGGCGCTTAGTGAACGATCAACGATTATGCAGGGATTAATTGACCGCCTGGGCTGATTTTTACAATATAGATTTTATATGATGCGGTGGGGTGTTAATATGTTATTATATTTCTTTTTAAAAAACGGAGTTAGGTCCATTTTCGTAAAGCAAAAAATTTTGGACCATTTTCAAAATTTGAGTATTAAGTTAGTTTGTTTTTGTAATTCATTTAATATTTTATATGTTGTGGTGGGCGTTAAAATGTTACTATATTTTTCTTTTTTAAAAAGATGCAGTGAGGTTCATTTTCGTAAAGCAACAAATTTTGGACCATTTTCATAATCTGAGTATTCACTTAAGTCTGTTTCGTAATTCATCTTTTATATAACCCAATGTTACAAAAACTAGGGTTACCATATGTTAAAAAAACTAGGAGAATTTCATATATTTCGCTCCGTGCATTAAAAAGAATGCATGTGTAATTTTGAGTTTGAGCATAGATACATATACAAGTCACTAGTCGCATGACCCGTCCGATGGACGGGCTAGCATCATGTAAATTTAATAATATTATTACTTATAAGGTCCATACATTTAAGTTTAAAGTTACATATTTATTTTGTTAATGATAAACATATCGTTTCAAAATTGTCTAATTGCATATTAGCATTGTAAAAATTTAACCATAGATCACGTAGAGTGGCATGAATCACCTGTATGACATAAATAATCGAATAAGTAAATACCATAGAAAAATATTATTGTCCTTGTATCAGTTCTATGGCATACATGATTTTACTTCATAGAAGCATCACCAAAAATAGTAATATGCTATTTTAGGGTGTTTGGATTTGTGTTTTGAAACTGATTATGATTCACTCTCGTAAAGAAATCTTAAGGATTCGTAATTATTATGTAATTCTATGTGGAGTTGCGGACAATACTTCTTGACCTGTCATAAGGATTATCGGAAGGACACCTGATTTTACTTCATAGTAGCATCAAAAAATATTATTAATATGCTAATTTCAGGGGTGTTTGGATTTTTCTTTTGAAACTGAATATTTACCACTTCAAAGAGAAGTGGAAGCATATCCACATACTATCTTTTACATGTTTTATCACAACCAGTTATCTAATTAAAAAAATTATGTTGTGTCATATAAAATCACTTTCAAACCGCACATCCAAACATCCCTATGGTATCTATAAAGATGATATGTGGTATCTATAAAGATTATACATGAATAAGGTATATTCACATTCTTTTTTTTATGTCTTAAAAATGAGTGGGAGAAACTTCGACCCATTTACTTACGAATAAGTTTATTAGAGTTACCGTCTTGTTATTTATGTTCGAGAAATGATTGATAGTGTCTGAAGTAGTAGCGTATTTTTATTGCGAAACACCTCCTAAATCATTTGATTTTTTAAATAATTAAATAAAAATCATGTTTGACAAACCAAACCATTTATTCATAAAAAACTGATTGATTTTGGACACAAGTTTTGGATCAACCTAACATGTTCCATTATGACACATACAAAATTTACCCGTTTCAAAACATATGTGACCCACCCATTCTTATTTTGTTATTACTGAAGGGCATATAGGACAAAAATTAAACTAACAGTTACTCAAAGTCAAGTTATAAGGACAACATACTGCTTGTTCCATGCTTGTTCCATGATCCTGTTGTGTTCTTCTAACTTTTCTTTAGATCTCAAACTGAATCAAAACTGTTTAAATCCTGCATAACAGCAAAATATGCAATAACAACAAAATATTTAAGGTTCTAATTGTGGTTCCTTTATGAAAACTGGCTGATTCGGCAATTTTGTATCTTGTAAATGAGAAATATAAGTAACCTAATCATGTATCTTGTAAATGATATATTACTATAACCCATTAAGAATTGTCTGCAAGTAATTATTAATTAGTTTAGAAAATTATATCGTAACAAAAATCTCACCAAATATCAAGTTTTTTTTAATTGAGATTCGACATATTTAGCCAATCTAGCAATACTGGATGGGTCTTTAACATCAAGTTGATGAAAAACAGCATCTAGAGGACCATTAACTTTGAGCTTTTCAATAGTTTCTATACCACGACTCTCATTTCTCGCGGTTAGTATGACTTTGATGTCGTTTGAGGCTAACTGACGACATATCTTAAGCCCATTACCTTTGTTTCCTCCTGTGACAAGTGCAACTCTAAAATGGAAACAAAAATCGGGCTCGTGATATGATTCAAAATTTTCTCTCTAGGTATTAGGCAAGGGTAGAAGTTCTAGTGACTAATTAAGTATGGGATCTTAATTATCATATCCTCTATTGAGCCTTTTTGTCGTATTTCTCCATCTACCTGAGAAGTAAATCTTAAGTGCTTATGATACGTCTAAATAAAGTTTAAGCCTACATGCAATACAATAATATTTCTCTTTAGGTATTAGGTAGGGTTAGAAGCTTCAAGTAGATAAAATTACTTGACCAATTTACCCTTGTTAACATGGTGTCAATGCTCACAAAGGGCATTTTTTTGTAATATCGACTTTTCAACAGATATTAGGATGGGTAGCAAAGATCCTATACTGGCAAAAGTTAGAGCAGTGAAGAACACATTAATCTGTGATTCTTAAAAAGGCTAGGCTTGACATCCAAAAGTACAAAGTGGATTAAAATTGAACACAGGGGGTAACACGTAACATATTGTACCTTTAACCACAATTCCAAGCTGTGAAGATATGGAACCTTTGATACTGAGAGCTGCAAAAGATTTTTTTATGTCCATTAACTAATATAACACAACAGAATTCAAATTATAGAAAGACCGAGCAACCAAAAATGATTGTCGACGAAATTGGGTTGAAAGTTGCCTAAATAGTTACACTATTGTTAAGACAGCAAAATTGTTGTACCCTTCTACAAACTATTTATATAGTATCATGACCTGTTATCAAACCCCGACCAGTAAAGAGTACTCTCTTATTCAAGTATCAAATTCGGCACACGAATTATTTATAGAAGTTTATATATTTTTAACCTGCTATTAACCCGACCCCAAAAGTCTATGTTTTACTAAAAAGTTGCATTTTCTTCAACACCATAATTATTAAAAGAATTCTTAACTGTATGACCCGTTAATCGACCAACCCATCAAGTGAGAAGTACCCTTTCTGACCAGTAAATTCAAACCAGCCCATGCCACCCTTTTTTAGGTTACAAAGATACTTACCGATGCATAGCGTCTCTTAAAATCTTTTCCAACATTTACCTTATATGACGATTGTGCACCCGAGAACAGGTAGTCCTGTATGCTAATTAAAATAATTACATTGATAAAAGTGAAAATAATTAAAAACATTCAAGAATAACACTATATTATCATAAATCACATACCTACATAGTTGATTTGTTTAAAGCAACTATATTCAGGTTATATAGAATGAGTCCAAAATAAATAATTTAGTACATGTTTAATCTTCTACTTACAACAAACAATCTACAACTCATAAGTTGTTATGATAAAGTCTTAAGTTAAGAGTATATACCTTCTTTTGGATTTCTAAACTTAGCCAACTGTTCAGCACATCACACAACCATTCTAACAGCACTTGACTCAAGCATCATGGACATATTTTGATTCATTATGTGCTTGTAGAGAACATTTATTTCTTCTAGTTCATAGTTACAGTATTAAACATTAACAATTTATACCACATACTGTATTCTGATTTATTTAACACCCCATTCAAATTTATCTAAAATTCTTACCTGGTTTTAGAGGTGAACAAAAAAACCGGTTAATCGAAACGCGTCTGAAAGTGAACCGAAAAACCAAACCGGTCAAACCCGGTTTTGACCAAAACCGGTTCGGTTTTTCCTATAACCGCCGGTTCCTAACCGGTTTGGCATTTCATAGATTCCACCGGTTTGGAGACCGGTTTTTACTAACCGGTTATACGAACCGATTTGGTTAACCGGTTTGGAACCGAACCGGGTGGGGAGGAGCGGGTTTTTCAGATATTTTTGAAATTTGAAAGTTTAAATTTTGAATTTGAGTGGGAAGGAGCGTGGGGGGACCGGCTTTTAATTATTTGACCTCAAAATTTACCATTTTTCCATGGAATGTTTATTATAAATAGAAGTGTTATGTTTAGTTTATTTACACATCTCATTCAAGCAAAAAACACACTAAAAAATCAAAACCGAGATAATAATGGATACTCATTCAACTTCAAACACCACCACCACAAACACCACCGCANGGAAGCGAGTATGCAACAAAAACTGGTTTCAACCGGTCAATATATTATCCGAACTAGTAAAAATGCATGAGTGAACCTGTCTTCACACAATGAGCTATTGGAATGGTACCCACCAGGCGGTCTACGACTAGTCTAACGGAACGAGTATTCGCCATTTGGCGGTTAACCGGCTTTCCGGATAGTCCATACAGGTTGTCCTATGCATAGGAAGGCAGATTCTGCATATAAAACCCAACACCGTAAAATCCATTATACTTCTTACTTCGGTTTAAAATGGTAAATGTACATACCTAGGCTATACAATTCAGGTTGGTTGTACGGATGGCTCGGTCACCACTTAACATCCCTGTTTGGAGACTCGTTGGTATTTATATTCGTTGTGTTTTTATTTCTTGTAATATTCCACCCCCCCTTCATGCACATAATCTAATGTATAAGGCTATTCGTAAAATCTAAATTGTTCAGTTCTTTAAGTTGTCGTGAAATAAGTATCTCAAAAATTCCGTAACTAAGATCTAAGATTATTAGTTGGATACTCGGATTGGCGCTCCTATAGGTCAGTCAAGTCACGATGCTCAACTACTTGAGCACTAGATGACACCCGAAAATCCTAGAGTTAACAAATTGCTCGACAACCAATTAACGATTTGATCGAAATCCATTTAATGCACAAATAGTCCTAGCCCATTCTGCTCAATGGCATGAGAAGCTACCTTGAGTTAATTGGAATTATGCTGGGATGCTTACTAAAATATTAACACCTTCTAGATAGATTGAATTGAAAGACTGAGCGTCTAACCTTGTGATTCATTTAATTCAATTATCAGGTTTAGCCCGAAAATGACAAACGTAGATCCCAAAAATTTATACTTCCATCCATCCATGATGATAACTTGATTGTTTTATTCCTGTTATACTAATATGGCCTGCAACTGAATTAAAAATAAAATGACCGGTTCTCATATTCTGTGCACTCATAACAAATCTACAGTGTTGGTATATAAACAAGATTACCATCTCGGTGGAATCCCAAACCCCATTGCCCGGTTGCACGATTGCCAAATTCAACCTTAATGATGAACATACTCGCACAGAATGGAAAACAAATGATGAAGAGACAATTAGTTCAGAGAGTTTTCAAGAGGATACGAGACATGAGGGCAATAGCGTGACTATTATCGGACAGTTGTTATCATAGATTCCACTTATCGATGTATTTAAAAATACAAGAATACATGAACACTTGAAGCCTAGTCTTGAGATATACGACCGTCGAAGAATATACAGGTAAACTGGATACCTGTCATATATTATCTCGTGAGATACTTGCTAACCTATCCGTAACTGTTGGTTTGGATAAACATAGGTTAATTTCAGATCGGTTGAGTCGAAGTCCTAATAGGTTCTCCTCCGTTCGCTCTCGTATGATCAAAAGATTTGTTTCTTCAACGATTGTTTTGAAGTTTATTACTGTTTGGCCACTCGTAGGATTAACAAGATGTTTGCATGCATGCCCAAGGTCTATCTGAATACGTTCAGATGAATTGTATCTTCTTGATCATAGACAATAAGAGAAACACATAGTTAATTATGGAATGACTATGACATATCCATATTAAATAGTATTAGAATCAAAAGATAAGTATGATGATGAAAAAGTCATAAATGTGTTTTTCCAAGGAAACCATACTCGTGATCGTTCGGGGACATGCTGTTATGCTAGATACCATTGTCATTATACATTAATGTATATCCAGTGGGACTGTAAGTTTAACGCGCATAAATTAATGAATGCCGACTCGAACACGAGACTTCGATGAACTCTACCTATGATTTCATTAATAATAAAGTTACCCCATACAATAATAAATCCGAAATAAACTAAAAACGTTACCCTAGCGACCGTTAACCGAAAAAGGCAAAAGATGCTAGGACTTCCTCTTGCTAAGGATCGCCAAGACACCCCTATCCCACATCGGCTGGTGGAAATCTCCAAGGTATAGTATAACATGGTCATGTTATCATCCCCATCTCATCCCTTGGTTTATAAAAGCAGCAATTTCCCTAGTCACTCTTTGAGTTCTGCATTGAAAGCATTCCCAGTGGGTGAGCATTCAATTGCGGACTCATTATAGTCTGCTCGTGAATCAAGAACCTAGCTTTCATTGAAACGCATCCAAGTTTGTGAGAACGAAGATTTACAATACTTTTGCTAACTGTGATCTCCGCCCCGGTCTCGTTGTCCCCAATGGTTGAACGGCAAAGCCTCTTTGCATCAACATATCGACGGCCAATGCTTGACGGCATTTGTTCCGCATCGTAAGCAAAATATCCCGTCCCGCAGCCATAGACGATCTGCCCCTGTTCCGGAACCAACCTTTTGAGTGCCTTGCAATGAATTCTGGTGGATATGAGCCCTCAACAGTCGCGAGTTGGAACCCAGCCGACATTATATTCAAGCAACTGCTTACACTTGACGCCCCTCATTTTCTTTCGTCCGACATTCTTGACGTAAGTTGAAGTGTTCGCCAAGGATCCTTTGACACGATCACATTTTAAAAAATTTCGACATCGTCAGGCCACCTTGATGAACCGGTCTGCGGTGGTAAAAACCGGTCCAAACCGGTTAACCGAACCGAAACCGAATGTAACCGGAACCGAATAAGTTAGGATCGGTTTGGGTTTTTTCTCCTCGACACCGGTTTGGAACCGAACCGGTTAACCGCCCCGACTGGTTATTGACCGCGTTGACTCAAACCGGTCACAGAAACCGGTTCGGGAAAAATCGGACCGGTTAACCGTTTTGTGCACCTCTACCTGGTTTGTTGTCCTTATCAAACCGATCATCATCTATGCATTTTTGTTTCTTATAAATAGTCTGGTATTTTCTAACGTTTATGTTGTACTACCTAATAAATTTTAATACGTGACATTTAATCGAACAACTTGCGCGCATAAAAAAAACTTGCACAATCAAAATAGAAAATTCACTCATAAACCAAATCATGCTTTACCTGATGAGTATGTGCATAAACAAAAGCCCGTTCTCTACTGATACCAGCCACTTGTTTGCTTTGTGAACTGGCTTCGGTTTCTAATGGTCAAGAATTTCATCAAACACCTAGTATGCAATATTACACAAACACAAAAAACATCCAATAAAGATGAAATTAAATTGTAGCATACCTTTTGATGTTTGTAACATTTGATTGTTGCATCTAGAACAATGAGTATAAAATCACAAAGAAGCCAATAATCATGAACCTAATAAAAAGTAATAATAATGTATTAAACATTAATCTCATCCTTAATATAAGTTTATGTTATAATAAGGTATTATCCATGTTAACAACGTTTATTAATGGATCTAAAAACACACAAATTGGAAATTAAAAAAACTTACGGATCCATGCCGTGTGCTGATTTTTTGATAATTCCGATCGGAGATTGATAATTTGTGGTTGTTCTTAATTATTTTGAATCAAAAATTATTTTGAAGTGATATGGTTGTTCTTAATTATTTTGAATCAAAAATAAAAATAAACAGATTTGGTGGTTGTTCTTAATTATTTTGAATCAAAAATCAAAATAAACTGATTTGGTGAGATTGAGATAAGGAATTGAGGGTTGTTTTTGAATTAAAATCGATAGGTTTATTTTAGGATGAATCGAATTTCATTGATGGTGAGTGCTGAAAGTTAGGGAAGAGGTTGAATGATGGAGGCGTGTGTGATTTGGTGAAAGGAGCGTGTATATGAATTATCCGTGGACAGCGTGGCATTAATTTGACAGGGTGGAGGTTTCCACATATTTAGTCATGCCATGTGACATATATGAGGTGTCATGATCCTTTATTATATATGTTGGGGAGATTTTTTTTAACATAACCATTTGTCACACCACTTTTACAAAAATAGTAAGAGAAAATAGGTAGTGGTTAACACAATATAAAATAAAATATTTTACCGCAAACAACTTTTTTATATTTACAAACAATTCATTTGTTACTTTTTTTAGGCTTAGTCATCTCCACCAACTCCATTATCTATCACTCAAGTCAAATTCATATATTTTTTTCCACATCACATTACATGCTCTATAATATATTAACACTACTCGTATTGTTCTTTACATAAAATAAATATTTTTTTCTTGGTGTATTCTCAATTAAAAATGATCACTTGCTTTATTTTTTCAGGCGAGCTACATACATACTATTTTGTTGACGCATTTAAATATTTAATGCATGCACTTCACGACGAGTTATAAACATACACACGTTTAGGGAAATAACTTTAGACCCGTTAGACCAAAAACATTACAAACGCTCAACAAAAACTTAAACAATACTCCGCAATAGTTATATACTTATATCAACAAAAAATTTCTTATTAAGAACACATAGTTATCTAGCATATTATATCGGTTTTAAATTGCATAAACCAAAATAATACTTGGTTTCGGCAAGTGGCAACAAACACTATCTAACATTTGTTTGTGAAACAAACACTAATAAACAAGTCGGATTATAGGATTAAAAGCTTGTGATGCCGTCACCTTCTGTGCACTTTAGGGTCTATTGAGATTTTGTTGTTTTCTGCACTTTTTCACTCCGAAAACGCCCGAAAATGCTTCTTTTGTGATTTTCTCCTCAAAAGTACCTAAAATGAGAAAAGAAACGACTTTGGGTGAAATCCGATCCAATAATATACGAATTAGGACTCAAACGGACCCATAAAAACGTAACATTTTTCGTCTCATCAAATACCCTTACACTTGAGATTTGCTTGTCCTCAAGCAAATGTGCTTTTATTCCAATTAAAATACAAGTTAGAGGTCATTTAATGCGAACATAAAAGTAATTACAAGAATTAGTCATTCCACTTTACTCAAAATAAGCACGGAGAAAATATACTAGCACCTCTCATGTAGCGTTTGGATACTCACATCTCTCGGTTGATAATATGTAAATATAATGTAAAGGAAATGGATAATATCACTCACTACCTGACATAGTAAATAGATTACCATAGGCTTGAGAGAGGATCGAAACCTTCTCCACTTAGGCGTAAGCACCTAGGATAACTATCAAANAAAACGTAACATTTTTCGTCTCATCACCGTCATTAACCAACCGCCTTCGCCTGTGAAAATTAAGAGCCCTAGTAAACTCTTCAAACATATGTCACCAAATGGAAAAGAAACTAGGGAACCCTTTGCCTCCTCCAAGCCAACCCACTTCGTTAATACCATTACCACGATACCTATCCCCAAACCCGACATGAACCAACAACAAGCTAGGAGTATGGATGATGAGGTTGAAGGCAACATTCTCAAGGAGGACCACAGCATAACCAAAAACCCGTCGCAATTACCCAAGAACTCATCCACAAAAGGGTTAAGTGATGGGGAGGACTTGAAAGAAGTCCCCAAGGAACCTCAAAAATCCCTAGGATTATTAGATAGCTCCCTTACGGAGGAACTTGAGAAAGGTACGGTGAGACTCTCCATTGGGTTTAGAAATAGGATAGAGGAGGGTGACTCCAACGTTTTTAAGCTCTCTTACGCCACTAGGAAAAAGCTTATAACCGATGCCTATGTGGATCCCGACTCTCCGATGAACGCAATATCCCTCTCTCTGTACAACGAAGCCTTCACTGAGCAGGTCACGTATAAGGGATTCAATTTCGTTGGGATAATCAGAAGAGTACCAATTGTGATTGGAAAATTCATCTATGACATTGACCTTACCGTGATTAATGACATGGACTCAATCATTAGCCTGACATTAACTAACCTGGTCTTTGGAAAACCATTCATAAAAGCAACGGGAATGATACTCGATGAGAGTGATAGTAGTGCATTGTTTACCGATGATGTCCGGAAAGTAATTTTTCGGGAAGGTAATGAATAAGTGTATGAATACCAACCATTGTTGGTTTGTAACACAAAGGGGTTACAAGGAAGAAGGTCGGGTAAGATAAAACGACGTGATCCGAATAATCTCAAAATACCTTGTATGATCGGTCGCAAGCATTTTTACAATGTCTACATAGACACATGTTTACCCAAGAACGTGATGTCCTTATTTCAATATAACAATATTTGTAGACGGGGGATGACATATAAGGGAGAGGATGTCATTGGTGTTGATGAAGATGTGCAAGTATTTGTAGGCAATATGACATTCGTGTTGAGCTTTACAATCACTGATAACATTGAGGATTACATCGATCCTAGGTTGTCGCAAATTGTTTTCGGGGCACCCTTTTGCGAAATCACCAACTTAGTTGTAGATGAACGCAATGGAATCATGACTCTCACCGATGGGATTAAGAGAATCTCATATCAGACTCCATATAAAATGAGAGACTTCAAGGAGGCGGATTGCGAGACACTTGATAAGCTTGGATCTCAACTTATACTAAGTGATGATGATGTTAGGAGAGGATGTAAAAACAGTTTTGATCTGTCACATGGATTCTTTGAAGGCGTTAGTGAGCTTAGTTCCAAATATCAAGAGGATATCTGCGGTTTCAAAGACCCAAAATATCTTTACTATGAGAGTAACTCCGATGAAGAGTCCAAGGATGACTTAGAAACCGTGACCAACGATGAGGTCACGTAATAGGAATGACTCTGAGTCTAGCTACAAGACTCGTTAATAAAGAAAAGCGCTTCTTGGGAGGCAACCCAAGCTTTATTTGCTTTGTTTGTTTGTTTGTTTGTTTGTTTGTTTTTATTTGTTTCCGTATGTATGTTTTATTTTTATTGTTTATGATTCATGCTTCAAACTAAATTGCGAAAATGCTTTATTCTGTTTTTAACTTCGTCTTAACTACATATAAAGGTATTTTGCAAAAGATAAGTGTAAGGGAAATCTAAATTTGTTTTATAAGAACGAATTGAACATGAATCATAACAATATTAAATGAACATACATATTAGTATTTGTTTGAGTCAAACGCTTGTATCGAGTCATAATAAAATTTTGCAGGATTCCAGGAATTAAGGTATTGGTTTTTACAGAAATTTTCCGGAAACGAAACGCAAAAATTCTGCCAGATCAATTCTGACGGCGTCAGGCATTGATTACAGAAAATTATGCAAGTTTTGTTTTTCTGCAAGGATTATGAAAATTTACTAAATCTTTAACTCCAGGAATCTGCAAACATTCATTTCACAAGCATTATATCCTTATATAGGATTTACCGCCGATTTTATGCAAGGTTTGCCTAGATTGTTTTCTCAGGTTTAACAGGTTATATTGGACAAGAAGATGAACATGGAATCAAGCTTTTGGCGCTGCTTTAATCTTGAAGCTTTTACATCATCTTGGAAGAAGATCTAACCATGTTACCATACCATCCACACCAAACGAATCAGGGGAGTATTTGTTTCATTCTTTCATTTTCTTTACTTTTACATCTTTTTATTGAACATNAAGCATTATATCCTTATATAGGATTTACCGCCGATTTTATGCAAGGTTTGCCTAGATTGTTTTCTCAGGTTTAACAGGTTATATTGGACAAGAAGATGAACATGGAATCAAGCTTTTGGCGCTGCTTTAATCTTGAAGCTTTTACATCATCTTGGAAGAAGATCTAACCATGTTACCATACCATCCACACCAAACGAATCAGGGGAGTATTTGTTTCATTCTTTCATTTTCTTTACTTTTACATCTTTTTATTGAACATTGTGGACAATGTTCGGCTTAAGTATAAGGGGTAAATGAAGACACCTTAGAGAATGCAATTGCACTTGATTTTTGTTTTTTAATGCTAGATGTGTAATAAAACCAAGAGAAATATTTGTTAAGGCAATTTTAGCGCCAAATTTAAAATTTTTTACAACATATAGGAGTGAAATTTTGGTCTTAATAAGCGTCTCATGGATAGGGAATTGTATGACTAGCACAAAAACCGTACCACTAAAAAAAAATTCCCCCAAATATGTGAGGTTCGCCCCTAGAATTGTTAGGAAAAGCATTTATGCTTTTGTGTGTACCGGTAGTATTTAGATTATAGAACTTGCGTTAGTGACCATCCCAAGTCCACAAGTGAGACTACATTCGTGTAGTTAGATTTACTACATGATAAGAGGCATTAGGATAACCCCTTGTTTTACACATGTATTATTGTAATTACATTGGCTTCATTGGTCAAGTAATTCTCCCACACCTTAGCGATGTACTCATTTTTAGTACACGATACCCCTAGTACACCCCTCAGAGCCTATCTTTTCGTTTCTAACTTTAAGGATTTTACTTAAAGGAAGAACATTTGTTTTAACCCTTAGTTAATTGTCTTATTGATTACATGGTTGCTAAGTCGAGTCATATCTTGTACATATTGTTTTGGGACGATTGGGACTCATGGGTAAAGTACTAATGTAATGGAGTAATGGGGAAGAAGTCAATTATTACCCCCATATGTACGTTAATGTTTTAAAGTACTCCAAGTTTTTCGATTATCTTAATTCGAGTCATTAGAATAGTTATTTGTAAAGTATGTAAAAGTTCAAGTCTAAGGGGAGAACCGAGACCCCTATGATGTATTATTTTGGATGGTAGGGTAGGAGTGTATGCAAAAAAAACAAAAAAAAAAACAAAAAAATGGAAAAAGAAAGAGAGAAAAAACATACGGACTACCATCCCGTTTCCTTTTATATTTATTTATGTTTTCGTTATTTTCTTATTAGCTTAAGTTGAGTCGAGTCTTGGCTTAGCAACGCCACATCGTGCATGTATTTGATCAAGATAATTAACTCGCCACCAGTAAAAATATGCTTTATTCCAACAAACCGTGTTTATCATATCCCTACACCTAACGTTACAACCCTTGAAAAGCCCTCTTTGATAGTTTATCTTAGGTACTGACGCAAAGTGGAGGAGGTTTTTGATCCTTTCCCAAGCCTATAGTAATCTATTTGCTATAACAGGTAGTGAGTGATATTTTTCCATTTCCATTTAGTTATATAGGTTTATAACACCCGAGAGATGAGAGTATCCAAACACTATTTGTGAGGTGCTAGTGTATGATTTCCGTGCTTGTTATGACTAGGGTGGAATAACTATTTGTTGTAATTACTTTTATATTAGTGTTAAATGACCCCTAGCTCATATTTTGATTAGAATAAAAGCGCATTTGCTTGAGGACAAGCAAATCTAGAGTGTAAGGGTATTTGATGAGGCGAAAAGTGTTACGCTTTTAGGGGGTCATTTAATCCCTAAATCGTTATTTTATGATCAAATATTGCCTTAAATCTTTCCTTTTGTCATTTTAGGTACTTTCGGGAGGAATTCTGGAAAACATTGCATTGGACGTTGTTGGAGCATAAAAGTGAAGGAAACGACAAAGTCTCAAATCAAGCTGGAATTCCTACCTGACGGCGTCAGGAGTTACAAGCTGACGCCGTCACTTGAAGACAAAGGAGTTGGATTTTGACTTTACTAGACGCCCTAAAGAAGAATTGAGAAGTTTACACCTGACGGCGTCGGGTGTTACAAAGTCCAGGCCGTCAGGTGTAACACTAAAGAGAGACGGCCCAGAAGGTGATAGAGGTTGACGGCGTCAGAAGTGGATCTAGGTGATCCGATAACCCTAGACACGGCGGGTTGACGGCGTCAGGATTTATAACCTGACACCGTCAGAATGTATTTTCTATATATATTTTTTAGGATTTTCTTTCATTAAAGTGTGCAACTTTTGGGAGAACTTTAGGGATAAACCCTAGGTCGAATTTACTGCCTTTTTCAAGGGTTTTTCACCCTTGTTTCATCCATGCTTAATTAAAGATAAGTATTCCATCAAATCAATCAATATGTCTATGTGTTGCTTGATTATATCTTATGCTTGTCTTTACATTAACATGCTAGGCTAGGTTTCTCTTGTGTTTGCTTAGATCTAATGAAACCTAGCTATTTATTACTTGTTGTTGGTTTGTTATTAATTGTTGTGGGTGGGTGATATCGATGTTAGGCTTAAGAAAACTGGCTAACTTCCAATTGGTGACTTGCTTGAACATCTTAAGAAACATGAATCGGATGTGTAGTACGATTATTTGGTTGTATTTAATGCATAAGTAATTACTAGTGATTTCATAGTTTGGATAAATAACGTGTTGCTATAGAATGAAGTTTGCGCTTATAGAGTTAGGGAAGATCGTACACGGCCCTACGAATGGTATTAAGGAATAAAACCAGTCATCCACACAATTGTAACAAACTAATTAACCGGTAAAAGATATCTAGGGAGTAGTGAAATCTAAGTAAACACACTTTTCTCTATATAAGTTTCACAACCATTTGTTTTCTTGTTATTTTATTTTCTTTGCATTTGTAGTTATTTGGGTTAGTTGGCTAGCAACTAATTCCGCCCACTCTTCCAATACCCGAGATTTTTACTTGCTTTCCATAAAATATAAAAATACAAAAAGAATCATCCCTCGCCCTTAGACCTAATTAGAGTAGTTTTCAATCCTAACGACACTATTCCCCGAGAGAACGATCAATCCCCCGGTACTTGTCACTTCACTATACTACATCGGTCAGGTACACTGCCTGGTGAGGATTGCAAGCTTCTCAAGATCCCTTGAGAAGTAAAACCTATTGCAAGGTTGCAAAACCTACGCATCACTATCTGAGGGCACGATGCGGCGCATCGAGTAAGTAGATGCGGCGCATTGACTTAACTTCGCGTGGGGTCAAAGATTAATACATTCTGGAATATTCGTACACCGTCTTCAGATGCGGCGTATTTTGATCTTGTATGTGGCGCATGTCCTTCAGTCTCTTGGATTCTTTCTGGTGAAGTCTTGATAGTGATACGCCGTATGTCAGAAGTATAATGCGGCGTATCTGGAGTAGAACAAGCTTGATCTTCTTCGTTGACCAAAGTTTCATATGCGGCGCATGATAGAATTACATACGGCGCATTCTTCAAAGTCAGGCAATGGTCTTCGAATTCATCTAAATATGATATTGCGGCGTATCTGTTGAGAAAGATACGTCGCATCTTCTTGATTTCAGTAGACTTTTGACATCTTGCTAGTTTTGCTCCATAATTAGTCCAAAATCGCCAAGTTTCACCAATTGCTTGTTTTTACCTGAGAATTACTAAAGTAAACATTAAAGCATCGATTCTCATAAATCCTACACTATATAATAGGCTAACCATGACACGTCATCAACCTCTAACATTTGCCACCTCATTGCCACATATTCAACAACATGCCATGTCATTGCCTACATGGCACACAATTTTCATGCATGAATTGAACATTTTTAAAAATATTGCAGCTAATGGGACTCGAACCCATGACCTCTTGAACAACCAACAAACACTCAACCACTCGAGCACTTGAGTGTTTGTGTTGAAAGCTTTGAAAACAAAATATACCTGCTTAAAATCGAATGCATTAATCAAAATATAATCTCTTAATTACTGCCGCATTTGACTCAGCATTTTCCAAAATTAACACAATTTTAGTAACTTTAATAACTTCCCTAAAAATCAGCCTTCTCTCTAAATGATTCATTCAAAATTCAAAACACATTTCACTTTAATCATTCACAAGATCCATCGGTTATACAATCACATTTAGTTTATCATTAAGAGCTAACCAAAATCACGGCAACAACTTCAATCTACAACCATATTCGATCAAACAATATTCTGAAATCATACTTAAAAAACAATAACCTAAAATCAAACTTACACCAATCAATAAACAATCGTTTCTTCAATCCCAAAAACACAAAATCAATGGAGATTCTTATTTACACTGATTTGTTTGATCGAATCACCAATAAGCACAAGTTCACAAAATCTCATTATCTTCAATTAAATATAATTTTAAAACCCACATAGAGATTAACTATATCATCCATCGTGTTTGGATCCGAGTTTATGGTGACGTGCCTCCTACTAAGCTCACTTATGAAGGTAGTTAATCTTTTACATTATTTATAAAATAATGGTTGTTTATAATGTGTATTCTTGATGCATACTCAGGTTTGATAAAATGGCTCTAAAAAATAATGAGGCATGGTTTAATTTTTTGCATTTTTTGGGGTTTGTTGATTGATTAACTGATGTAAAAAATAATGGACATGTTGTGACGTTAAGGATACAAGGATATGAATAGCAGGTACGTTTTTAAGTTTCCAGTCTTGCTATATTGGCAACATTTTTAGATGATTGTGTTATTAGAGGGTTATTTATTATGTAGTAATTGTAATGTTTCTATGACTATGACTATTCTTATCCTATATAATTAATTCCTTTCAATTTTGAACTCTGTTTAGGTGTTCACCTTAACTGATGGTGCCATGTTTAGGGACGGATCTATGTAGGAAGTATGGGGGCCACTGCCCTCCATGGCTAGCCGAAAAAGTTGAGATTATTTTTTTTTTTTGACCTATTTCGAAAGTGCCCCCACCAAAAACTCAAATTGCTACAAGAAGAGAACAAAGCATATCCAAACGTTCCCCTTAATCGACGACTAATGTAACTACTTTTGTGTAGGAAGAAGAGAACGAAGCACGCAACTTTCCGCTTGAGGACATTTCCGGTTATTGTTGATGGGCCATTTGGCATTGTTACAGCTGCGAAGTTGATTATTATTATGATAGTTGTTGTATATGCTATCTAGAACTACAGCCTGATTCCCTACTATGAGAAACAAGGAAAAAGGTAATATCCTACACTTCCATAAAAGTTTAAAAATTTACCTTCAGTAGAAGTGACAGAATAGAAATGAGCAAATTAAAATTGAGGGTAAGACTCTTAGATTGAAGCAACAATGTACACTATGCTCTGCTTCACTTCAAGATATAATTGCACGGTTTGAAAGGAGACCAGGGGAGGCACTTGACTAGAATGAGTTTACTTAAAAAGTGGTAGTACAGATGAACGATACTCATCCGACACTATGCATACCAGAATTGCTGAGAATATTGATAGATTATAAGGGTCTAATAGGGATACCACCACGGAAATGAGACATGGATGTTACAAGACCTCGATCAACGTCAAACATCCAGTTCATTCATATTAAAAAGTATACGTGTATTGTATGAACTCAACATAAAGCATCTGCTACATTATTTTTGTATGGCTTATAAATCTTGAGTTTGTATAATGTATTCATATTACCCCAAAATACAAACTGTACATATTTAAACCAATCTATTCGCGTTGTGAGGATCCATTAGCTAACCCATTATTATTTTTAAAATGTGCAAGTAATTCTATGATTATTAGTTAATACTTAATAGGAGTTGATGAAGGTAAAGATCAGATAACCTTTTTAATTTTTTTTTAATGCAAATTCCATCTTGAGCTGACATGAGACTCCTCCTCTTTACATATGTGCAGGGTCATTCTGCGGCATGTTCAAGTACGACAGTGTTCATGGCCAATGGAAGAACCATGAACTCATGGTCAAGGACGAGAAGACCCTTCTCTTAGGTGAGAAGCCTGTCACTGTTTTTGGCACATCAGGTAACATCTCTTAGAAATACATGTTATATTAATATATTATGTAAACTATGAATCTGTGAATGAAGCTTGCAACTTTAGGTGCAATAAGCATGAGCATAGGTTGTTTAAATATTTAATCCCAAACACCCATAGTCTGCACTATGCACTTTTATATCTTTCGTTTTTTTGATTATTCAATGGGAAAGGGGATTAGAAACCTCTACATTGGAGCTTATATTCGAGTACAAAAATAATGGCCAATTACGTAATCCCAGCGCACCCGAATTGCGAATTAAGCCTGCACATAACACTAACATCAGAAAGCATCCAACTTTTTAACGATAACAAATCTCTTCAAAACATTCTGCATAAACACACCAGCAAATAAAAGCAGTGTTTCAACCCAAATCTTTGCCATATTTATGTGGTTTTCACATATTTACTATGAGCAACATTCTCATTAAACACATATGGTTTAAGGCTTGGTGCAGTCGCAATAATGGTAGTTATTTAGACGCAATAATCTATGAACGGACCGATTTGGTTCAAAAGGTCAAATAGTTATTAACAACCAAAATAGGTGCAGGCCAAGCGAACTTAAAATTATATTATGCATCATTGTCATTGTATTACGAGTAGAACATTTATTTCAGAATTTTGTGGAATGGTGGTAATTACAGCCTGTCTTTGTGAGATTAGCAGTATTGTCGTTGTATCAAGTATATCCTGGCCTTGGTTTAGTGTTTTCTTTTATGATAAAATCATACCAGTGACATTGAATATTTTATCGATTTGTGTTTTTTAACCTTTAACACTTGGTATATGTAGCCTCTCGTAATTTTTCCATACGATTGGTAAATATTAAAAAAATGAATAAATGAATATTACTATATATGAATGCCATTTTACGGGTAACAATTTTTTTTATGCATGACGTATTACGTGAACCACTATGATATTTGTAATTGATCATTTGCCTAGGAACGATGCTTACACACGAACCTTGATAGTCTAATATCGCGAATATATTTTAAAACGTTTATATTTTATAAATATACATTTCGTTTATTTAACATACACTATTTATATAAATCCCGAGCCTACGAAAATTCCCGAGATAGACCACAAATATTATTGGACCATAACCCGACTCTCGAAACGTGTTATGTGGGCCCCCGTGACCCAATGGGCCACGTAAAGACCCAACTGCACCCAACAGGCTCACAATAGATCTTATATTTCTTTCTTTTCATTACTTGGGCCTGACCCACGAAAGCAGCCCAGCAGGCCAAGCCCAA
>LBNU01033831.1:279608-304703 GCA_014162995.1 Artemisia annua
TTTTATTTTATGCATGACGTATTACGTGAACCACTATGATATTTGTAATTGATCATTTGCCTAGGAACGATGCTTACACACGAACCTTGATAGTCTAATATCGCGAATATATTTTAAAACGTTTATATTTTATAAATATACATTTCGTTTATTTAACATACACTATTTATATAAATCCCGAGCCTACGAAAATTCCCGAGATAGACCACAAATATTATTGGACCATAACCCGACTCTCGAAACGTGTTATGTGGGCCCCCGTGACCCAATGGGCCACGTAAAGACCCAACTGCACCCAACAGGCTCACAATAGATCTTATATTTCTTTCTTTTCATTACTTGGGCCTGACCCACGAAAGCAGCCCAGCAGGCCAAGCCCAAGCACCCCTTATTATTTTTCTTTCTCTCTTTTCCTTTGGCATCCAGTCGCGACCAAGCCACAAAACCACCCCATTTTCTTGTAAAAACGATACATAACATACACATATTTTTACACCACTCAATAGACCACGTTACAAAGAATCAGTAATGATAAATTTCGATGCATATCATGTTCGTTTTGTCACTTAAAACTGTCCCAAGTAAATCACAAAACTCATTCTTGCCAAACATATATAAAACGTGTCAAAGACTTTCTTAGGACCACCCATGCTCCCCAATCATCTCCAAACGAATCCTAAACATCACAACACCTGCCAGAAATGTCAGAGAGTGTCAGGGAATGACAGGGACGATTTTACACGTCCTCTTGCTTTGTTGCATTTTGATTGGGCACGTTAGGAGGTGGCATGCATTCATCTCAATCCTACACTAAATCTTATGTAACCTCTGCTTCTATACACTCATATATTGCCTATATAAACAACCCTTATGAGCTCAGTTGATCTCACTCACACAAACGTACCAAAAGTTACTTTTCGTGAAGTGTTACACATCGAGTTGGGACCAAGTGTTGGCTAGACGTACGAACCCTACAAGTGAAACCAAGGAGCGAACCTTGCTTATCCCGAACCACTGCTAGGGAGGGAACCATTGTACCTTGATCCATCGTACCTATTCGAACCATACAATACGAAAACTCCACCCCTAGTGGTGAGGTGAGAAATGGAGAACTTTTGTTTATATTTCACTTTCATTTCATACAAATTTCTTTCTTATTTATTTCGAAATATAAAAACACAACGCACACATTTTATTCGACATATGTAAAGTTTAGTACGTTGTCTAACTATAATAACAAAGATTCGATCATAATAATTGTATTTACATATTAAACATAACACGTTTTGAAGTGACCTTGAACCATTTCGAATTATTCCCAACACTTAGAATATTTTTCTAAATCTTAAAACTGTTCAGAAATGATTTTGGACGTTTTCTTTGGCCTTGTAATTATTAATTTCGACACATGACCAAGTTATTTTATGACTCGATCTCATTAACAACATGACTAGCAATCAGTAGGTACTCTTAGTTCGACCTTATAAGCTTTTATAAGCTGTTTTCAAAAGCCAAATCGTTTGTACAAAAACTGTCTTCCAAAAACTTTACAAAATAACTAATAAGGCCTTAAGGCCCAATAAGCTGTTTTTAAGCTTATTAGATAAGCTGATCGTATAAGCTCTTTTGTAATGTTTTTACAACTTAAAAATGAGCCCAAAACCAGGCCCAATTACCCCGTAAGCCCAATGGATCTCAAAACCTTAATGGGCCCTTAACATGACTCGTTAAGGCCCAATAAGTGAAATAAGTGGTTTTTAATGAAATAAGCTGTTAAAATAAGCTATTCTAAGTACCCTGAGCTTAATTAGAAAATAAAAATGTTAAACTTTTAATCTGGNTAAAATAAAAATGTTAAACTTTTAATTTGGTAATTTTTGGACTAAATTTGCAAATTTTATAAACGTAGGGACTAAAAGTGTAAACTTTGCAAACTTTGGGTAGAAACTGTCAATTCTGGAAATTTGAATTCTAAAATGTAAATATTGAAACTTTTGAGTATTAAGTGTAAATGTGATACTTTTTGGATCTAAAATGTAATAATATTAAATTTTGGACTAACGGTGTAAAACATATATCGTTAGGGTTAATAGTGTAAATTGGTAAAACTTAAAAGGATTTCTATAAATATTATTTTATAAAAATAATATTAAACATGTACATATATAGACACATAATTAATACAAAACTTATAAAAACATAAACTTATATATATATATATATATATATATATATATATATATATATATATATATATATACACGTTATATATTCGTAATTAAACGATACGTTATTTATTTCTTTTAAACAATGCATTTATTTTATTTCCGTTGTAAATACTAATCTTTATATTTAACCATCGATCATTTTACTTACAAGTTATATAAATATATAACTTTGTTTTTGAACTTTAGGCATTTAAACAAACACGAGATTTGTTCGTAACTAAATAACTAGTATTCGCGATAAAACCAGACTTAGACTATCAAACTGAAACTTGCATTATCTTTTAGGTTGTGTGTAAAGCCGTTGCCTAGCATCGTTGTGATTACAATACTACTACATCTACCGTACTACTAAGGTGAGTTCATAGCCCACTTTTTAACTATTTTCCCGTGGGGGGATACATGCTTAAAAACTCGAACACAAGTCTTTTATACCGGGTATTGAAATACCGCCAGGCCAATGTTATTTACTTAAGTTACTATTGCCAAAAGTCCCTCTATCATGAACCTTAATCACTTGGAGGGTGAACGTAAATAAATGTGGATAGTACTATTAGGGACTGACAATCCCCGTTTGGTTGTTGGGGAAAACCACCAGGCGCACTTTATTGTTCTTATAAATAGGTTATCGGCAAATACCTATCTTGAGGGCCTACTACTTACCGTCATAACTTGAGATTATGATTGGCTGTTAATCGTTGAGTGTCATGAGCTTAAGGCAATAACAGGAACATTGATTTTAAACTTATTGATTGCATGTGATTGCAATACATTCTTTAACTTGTGATTCAAACTATTAAACTTAAACCTATGAATATCACTCAACTTTATGTTGACTTTAGCATGTTTATCTCAGGTAACTAAACAGGACGGAACTTGAAGGCACGGAGTGGGCATGTAAACTGGCACGGGCTTAAATAAATGTTTTGGATACATTTCAAATAAACTTGTTGTTTAAATAATGAAACATCTCATGTCTTGAATATTTGATAATTCAATAAAAACTAAACTTAATACGTCACTTTGTGTCGTTTTCTATGATTGTGCCAAGGATCCTCGAAGTAACACTCAAAAAGTCTTCCGCTATCGTTATTAAGTCTTCCGCTGTTATTGACAACTTTTGGGGGTGTTACAACTTCTCTATTTTAATATCCGAATAACTTAAAAAGAATACCAAAACAACTCGTGTCTTGGTCATCTTCTCGTTTGGTTTAACAAAAACAGATAATTGCCAGTGATCTTTTGTGAAGTCGTGAATAAGAATCAAGCAGAACTTAAGGAATGATCGGATTTTATTTTGGAGCGGTGTTAACTTACTAGTGTGAAAGAGGCGTATGTGTTTGACTGCATTTGATTAGGGTAAAGTGTGTGGTGATTAGTGTTCTTATATAGCTCAAATATTAGGGTAAGGTTTAATTGTTGGATTTGGGCTAGTAATAAGGGATGTTGGGCTTGGACCATGGATGTTAGAAGGGTTGCTTGGACTGATTATTCCACAAAGGACGTTGTGTTAAATCTGTTGGGCCGGGAATTTTAATCAGTTAGCTATTTATTATCTCAAGGGACGAATTTTTTGATAACTCAGAAATAGCTATTGTGAGGTATAATTTTTGCCACGGTTTTACTTGAGCTTTAATACATCCGAGGGTGATCATTGTTATGGGCGTGTAATATAAAAGTGATATCGACGTGTAGGAATTTGTTGTCGAGGTTTCTTTAATTACTTGTGGTGAATTTCGTTTGGTATATAATTCGAACCACGATCTTCATTGAGCCTCAAATTTTTGAGATTATCTATTTTGGGTGGTGATATTTTGGGTTTATTGGATATACCTACCGGGTTTATTCGGAATTTGTATCACAAAAGTTGTCTGAAATTCACTAAGACGGGCCTACTCCTTCACTTATACTCATTTCAACCAAACCAAATCATAATTGATCGACACATCATTCCAGTTTCACGGTTTCTTCTTGATTTTGTAAAATCCCGCGAAAGAATCTATTTCTCGGTTTAAATCATAGAATTGTAAAATCCCGTGCACAGTTGCATCATGTCTACTGCTTCAAAATCTGTCAGATCTGAGAGAGAATTTCACCAGCCACTTAAATTGCCGGATAATGTAAAGGATAGTTGCATTGAATGTTTTCGTCAGCTTCATTCACACCTCTCGGTACTTTTAGAGGGAACTGGATTCAAGATGGGATTCGAACGTGCATTTGCATCACTCTTTGGTCAAGATGTTCAGACTTTCACATGCACAATGATTCTTAACTTAGATAAACTACAACAACAACTTGACCAAGGAGAATCTTCCAGTATGGGATCCATGGCTGCCCTTTGTGTGATCAACAAACAACTCCAAGTGTTCTTTGACTCGAAATTCACTCTGGAATATGACCATTACAGTCAGTTGACGAAAAGGTGTTTAGCCAATCACACGGGAATTGAGGTTGACACGTTCAGAGATACACTCATCCAACTCATGGGTAATGTGATGAGGTTCATTGAGGAAAGAGCACAGCACCAACTTAATTATGATGACAAGGTGAAGGCATGTCGGGTGCAATCATGTGATGGTATTGGTGATTTGGGTAAAGCATCGGATGTTGGGTCAGTTGTCACGATATGTAAAGGATCAGAAACTGATAAGCTTGACACTACCAGCAGTTCAGTGACTCTTGTTACACATGACATGGATGCAGATTTGAGACCGGTAAAAGAACAAGTGTCATATGCTGAGGTACCCCTCACTGAACATCATAATGTGCTTTCTAATGAACGGCAGTATACTGATCAAATTAAGCTCAGTTATGACTCAAATTTATTGGAAAAGACTGATAGCAATACCATTTTTAATTCAACTAATATGAGTCATAAAGGGGGAGAAAGTGATCAGGATGCTGAACGTGATGATGAGTCAAGTTCTTTGTTTACGGCTGAGCCTTTTAAATCAAACGATATGGTTGATAAAGAAGTTTTTAATGAACTTTCAAACAGATTCTTACAACTTGAAAAGCATTGTGTTTCACTTGAAATTGCAATGCAACAAAAGGAAGAAAGTTTTCAAACTAACCAACCATGTAAAAATCCGGAACTTCCTGATTTCCGTGAATTCTTTATGATATATGATTTGAAAACTCAACTAGAAACCAAGAACTTGACAATCAACAACCTGAAAAATCGTATTACTGAGATGTGCAATATGTGTAATGAAGTTAAGGCTAAACATGATTGTGATACTATTGAATTGGAACAAAAAGTGGCTACATTACTTAAGAAAAATGAGTCTTTGAAAAAGCATTGTAAAAATCTTGATGAGTCAATCAAAGAAACGAAAACTAAGACGTTAGAACAAACAACCTCTTTGATTGCCAAAAATGATGATCTCAAAGCTCAACTTCGGGATAAGGGTTTTGATAATAACAGCATTAAAGAACGAGCTAAGAAAAGCTACAGGGAATAGTGTGAACACTAAGTTTGCAAAACCATCAATCTTGGGAAAACCAGTTTTTCAATCGAATAGAAATCGATCAGTTGTTAGACAACCGACTGCGTTTATATCTGAACGACCAAAACTTTCAAAAACACGGTTTGCCTCCCAAGTTGATGCGGAATAAGTTTTATCAAAACCAGTCACTCCACATTCTTTGCCCAAGATAACTGCTACTAGTTCTGTTAAACCTCAAGAGGTAGTAACTCCTACACCTAGCTCCTCTAGGATTAGTTCAAAAACTGTGTAGAAACCGAGCATTATGATTCAAAATTCTTATGATATGAATGACTTGCACAAGAACTATGATCTAGAAAAGGCTAGGAAAAGGGCACTACTTCATAAGGATGGAATCTTAGGCTCACAACCTTGTATGATACCTTCTGGTCTATTGAGGAACACTGCTAAGGCTCAACATGTTAAATTTAGGATTTATAGTAAGTCATCTTCAGTACATAAGAAGCAAAACATACATAAAACTTCTCCTAGGTGGATACAAACTACTACATCTTTGGTGACTAGGAATAACGATAAGTTTTCCACTATGCATAAGAAGCTTAACAATCCTAGACCTTGCCACAAGTGGATTCCAACTGGTAGAATTTTTAAGAATGTTGGACTTAAGTGGATACCTACCGGAAAGCTGATCACCAATGGCAAAACCATGGTTGACAGTGAAACCCCCAAGGGTTTGGATACTGTTGTCACTAACCCATATATATGCAATAAAGTTTGTAATGTTAGTGCAGGTAGTCCTTACTCAGTTGCAGGTACATCAATCATTCACTACATGAGAAAACTCAAATTCTGGAGGCCTAAAGCAAGCATATCTCCTGCTTCAGGAGGTCTAGAATGTCAATGTTGATGTATGTGTACAATGACGTTTGAACACCTCAGTTTAAACCTCGATCCTCAAAGTCAACATTATGGCGTCTTTCGACTTCACTTCAGGCCCCATTCATCAAAGGAAAGAAAGGTGTACGATTTAGTGCGCCTTATCTTCGGGAGAAGAGAAATCTTCTTGTTTTTGACCATTCTCAACTACATGCTTCATGCTTTCTCCATGGTCGTTCATTCATCAAGTGGATCTACTCATCTTTGATCGAATTCGTATTCACTTGCTACTCAATCAAAAATGGCAAACCTCGTATGCAATTTTTGAGGGGGGGAAGTATAAATATACTACATGTTGATCGATGTTGAAGAATGGTTATACGACTCTTCTTCAACACCTAATGTTCTACTCACTAAGGATGACTGGGATTATCTTTGATGAATACTTCCAAGCTTCAAAGAATGTTGATCATCTAGCGACTGAAGCTCTTGCTCCAGTTTCTGCTGACTCAACTGGTTCACCTTCTTCAATCTCCATTGATCAAGATGCACCATCTAGAAGTACAAATCAGACTACTCAAGAAACCCAATCTCCAGTTATTCCTCAAGGTGTTGATGATGACTATCATGATATTAAAGTTGCACACATGAATAATGATCCGTTATCTGGTATCCCTTTCCTAAAACCAGACTCTGAAGTATCTCCTTTTTCACGTTTTTTTAGTTCCTTCCAATGTGCACTTTGTAAACCAACCGCAAGATCATAAAGGAAAATGTCGGCTAAGAATTTGGACATGGAATGTCATGTGATCACGGAGTTTATTTGGTATCCTTTATTTGAGATTGAAGTTGACTTTCACAATGGCGTGATCTTATTTTATCTTGAAGTCGGGGTTGGTTGGATGCATGACTTTCAATGATAACTTGCTCGTGATTAAGATTTAAGTTGAAGACTTGGTTTATCTAGTTACCAGCAGTCGGGGTGGATGGTTGAAGACCTGGTTAACTATCACTTTAAGGAGTTACGTTGTAGTACTTAGTGTCACACCCAGATGACGTTGTGGATAATTGCAAGAGGTGGTAATGTATCATACTTTGATTAAGTATTGAGTACTTAGGGATTTGCTTGGAGTATAAATTCTCTACACCGTTCTTCCAACATTTGTGCAAGCTTAAGTCACCAGTATGGGGAATTTTACTTTAGCTTCAAGTTAGATATATCAGGTTTGCTTCTTCAGTGGTCACTTCAAATAGCCTACATAAGGGTTGGTAATGATAGTCATAGAGAGTTTTTGTAGCAGTTGAGTCTCACATGATACGTTTGAGCTAATTTATTCTTCTCACATGTTTAAATGTATAATGTGTTGCTGATTCTGAGGTATCAAAACCAGTAAGGGGGAAGGAGACATACATCTGAAAGCACAACGAGTACACGTGATGAGCTTTATACTTCTTAATTGAAGATATTCCGAGAAGACACATGTCACAACCGCAGAGATAATCAGTGTCTTAACTTATTTTTCTGGTGTATCATTCCATCTACGTGGGGGAAGTGGTCTCTTGATACTTGTGAAGTATGTTGTACTTCAGCTTTCAGTGAGAAGAAATATGAGAAGGAAAGTTGGATTGTGAGATGATATTGCTTATCGACATCTTCATTCGTGCTGATATGATTTATGGTAAAATGCTTCTGGTTAATGATTCATGTACACATTGGTATGATAATTCCGATGAGATCGCAACCATCAGGGGAGAGATATGTGTACATCAGGGGCGCACAACAGGTTCACATGATCGAGCTTAATCATTTATTTTCGGTGTTGATAACCGTAGAGATGATCAGTGCTTCAACCTGATACTTTGGTGTCATCGTTTCAACCTCCACTAGGTACATGTGTACTTTATGGGATGATTTGCAAGATATCTGGAATGCATTTGGTGAAATGAAAATGTTGGTATATTATTCCTCCGAATAGACAATTGCTCAAAACCACAGAGAAATGTGTACATCAGGGATGCACAACAAGTTCATGTGATCGGGCTTAATCATTTATTCCGGGAATGATAACCGTAGAGATGATCAGTGGTTCACCCTGTTACTTCAGTGTTATCACTTTCTTTGGGTTTCTGAGCTTCATACAATGAGACTTTTTGCATCACTTCAACGACTTGGGGGAAGTGGTCTCATGTTGGTGATTGTCGGTTTGGGGGGAAGCTACCAAAGCTTCACAATGAGGAGGCTAAAATTCAGTGATTTGTTGGTGTCTATCAATTGACTCAGTTGTGCGATTCTAGTGATTTGTTAACTAATTGCGTTTGGTGAATTGTTGTGATTAAAGTCGTTTCGGTTAGTCTGATTGTAATTTGACGTTGTGAGTTAATCTTTACGACTTGACTTATTACGATCGGATCAATTGAAACTTGACTTGTCGCGACTTGACACTTAGTGCTAATTGTGACTTATCCAAGATCTCACTCTAAGTCTAACTCGCATATTACATCTTTCGGTTTCTTTTGTTGACTTTAGTAAAATCCCGGGAGAGAATCGATCTCTCGGTTTAAGTCACAAGAGTTGTAAAATCCCGTTTAAGATTAGATCATGGCAACCACAAGTTCAGACGATTATTCGTGAGCCTCAAAAGCTTTGGTGGTGAAAGTTTAAGAGATGTTGACTACAGACTTCTTCAACGAGCTGAACGATATTCTCATTGCGGTACTCATGTCAACATCTTCTTAAACTAATTAGTATCCTTTGTACATATATTAAAACCAAAAAGAAAAATAGAAAAATATAAAACCCATAAAAACCTATAAAAAATCAAAAAATTGAAAATACCAAAAATAGCTTTTCAAGGCATGTCTTCTGGCATCGATAACATTTACGGACCAGAAATGTCATTCAATAATGACACGGATCTTTAAATGAAGTTCGAACAGAAGTTCAAAATGTTTTCAAAACATGCCTAAATGGCTTGCAGTTATTTCAGACTGTAACCCATACTTAAAATTATGGTTTGCTATTACTTCAAATAGCAACCCGGTTTTCAAAATGAGGAAAACACGTCGCCAAAAAGACGGTTGTTCCTAACAATGGATAAAGTTCTTCCGGGCATGGATTACTTTACATCCGTGCACTCCGGAAATGATGTACGCTTCAGTGCATTATTTCTTGATAAAGAAGAGAAGTCTTCTTTCCATCGCAAATATTTCCCTTTTATGATTTTTCTGGAGAATATTTGTGAAAAACTTGGTGGTACCATGAGTTTTTGTAAATCAATCAGAACTTAATCGTTTCTTAAAATCACTCAATCAATGAAAAATAATTTTCCCAAAATTTTTAATGGTTCAATGATTGATGGGGAGAGTGATTTCAAAATCTTATAAATAACCACAACAAGCTTTTGTGTACATAATCATCAGTGATGTTATCTGTCAACATATGAATTTTTCGTGAGTTTCGAATTAAATTCTAAATCATTTTAAAACTCATCATTTTTGACACATAACGAGTAAAAGTTTCGTCTCATTTTCAGAAATTGCTTAAAATCATTCCACATTTTTCTCCCAAACTTGTTTTTAACTTATTTAAATCAATTGGGATCACAAAATCTCAATTGAATTGAAATTTGTGATCGGGGTAGAGAATGTGATTTATGTAAGAAATCTGATAAAAATGTGATGTTTTGGAAATATATGCTCTCCCATATGTGCCAAACTCTTTTATATATGAATGCACATATTGAGGGGGAGCAAAATGGCTTTCGATGACAAATGGATTTGGCATCTCATCTGAGCGTGACTTAGACTTAACAATCGAATTGACGAAACACAAATGTCAGTATTCGAAAGGATTTATCCAAGTAGAATGTACCGTTTCGAGAAACTCTTTTTAGATATGTACTTTGACGGGTCTAACTTCCTTTTTAAGGAATGTTAACAACTTCAAGTTAGTTATTAGGGCTAGTTATCACCTAAAAGCTGATAATGGATCCCTTTAACTAAGCAACGTAAACGTGTCCCTAGGGTATATGTCTATTAAGAGTGGATCAATTCAAAAGTGCAACTCACCCCGACATGTTCAAATTTCTATCAAAAATCTATGAGCACATGTTAAGGGGGAGCATTTGAAAATCATAAAACTCTCAAAGTGTTAGCAAAAATGTGTTTCTTAATCATAAACACTTTGAGAGAGTTTTCAATGATTTGGTCAATGGAAACATAGGATAGTCATGAAGTTATAAGGTGGCTAAGGTTAGGAAAACCGTCCTATGATCCGCCAGAACCGGAGGGATCTACCCAAGGACAATACCGAATAGATAGTATTAGAAAGTCCTTAGGTATGATTTGAAAAAAGGAGATAAATGAGAAAGGAGATAGAAGGGGTTGAAGAATTAAAAAGAAATGAAATGAGAAAGGGTGAAAAGAAACAGCCCTCCATTTATTCAACCTTATGGCAGAAACCGGGTTCAATTCATATGCTACTGATTGTTACTAAGGTAACATCGGTATTGAAGACAAGACTTCATGGACCCAGTGACGCACTGCACTAAACCTTCTAACCACTCAAGTTCTCTCAAAAGAGCTTGTTTCATTGTCACGGGGAACCCTGTATAATCTATCGACCGCTCATTACGAGCTATGTTGATATTAAAACAGGAGACACCGCTCCAGTCTCCGACGACCAAATAATGCACTTATCGAGTCTAGAGCCACGAGATGCATCAAAAGATCTCATAGGAACACGTGCTACTTCTACCTTGGTTGGTCAACATTAAGGACACCAATGGTAACTTTATGAGTCCTACGCAGATCTTAGCAATCTGCCAAGAACACTTATGAGGGAATATACGTATGTAATTTCTAGTGATTGAGTGGAAATTCCTGCCAGGGTCAACATCAAACAGCCCTGAAAGCAGGTCACTTCGGTAATCACTTGTGGATTACTCTTCGTGATCGTGGCGGTTTCAACACGGTCTATAGTCATGGAGTGATCTCCAGTGACTCACCTAATCGTTGGTGTACTACGGTATGTCAGTGAAAGCCATTTCGGTGGTATCCGATTAGGAACAGCCTTGGCAAGGTTTAGAGAAAGTTTTCACACTATGATGTTAACGATCTCTAAGTCCGAACCTGTAAGTGCCGGACGTATTATTGCTAACTGTCTTATGCAGGAATTCTTGGCGAATGTTGCTGATTGCTGAAAAGATGCGGATCCATCACCTCATGCTCATACCTCAACAACACAACTTATGACATCATGATCATTTGATGGGCCTCAACAATGCTTCCACAACTCTGATGCTGAAGATCATGTTTCTTAAAAGGTGTTAGCATGCCAATGCTAAGATATCTACATCACATGGAGACGTTACCACACAAAGATGACTTGAAGCTATTCTTTCGGATGATAAACACGAAGTCATGTCAACGGTCATCCGACGCTTTGAACAAGTCATCTCAAATCTACTCCTGAATGCATAAAGCTTGCAACAATGAAGAATCAGAGACTACGAGATACAAAGACATCTTCGAAGATCGGAATGCTAGAATTCAAGTCTTAATTTCCGGGGTGACCTCCCTTAGGGGGAGAATGTTAGGAATACGTTTATTCACATTAAAGACTCGGTCACCCCGAGTATATTCAAGCATCAAGTAGCTCGTAGTATTTATCGTAGTAGTTAGTATATTAATAGTTTATTAGTATGTAAATAGTATTCGTGGAGTGAGTCGGGTCTTTACCCACTGTGCTCGCTCTACAGCCTGTTTCATGAGGCACTATATTGTAAGTATAAATACCTCTCTCCACATGTGGAGAGGGTTGGAACTCTCATTAATCTAATATTCCACATTTTCTTTCTCGCTCTAAGTTCCCAATTCTCTCTACTCTCTCTCTCTCTAAAACTTCTTCTTCTACTCTTCTATTATTCTTTCTTTCTTCTTCATTTGATCCAAGAACACTAGAACCATATATGTTTCGATTATGAATATCCTACAAACTATATAAACCCCTTTAATACGTGACAATCGTTCTAATTAGACAACTAGAAATCAACCATTCTTGGGACGACCTCGGTCTTACCATTCCCACACTACACGCGATCGGGTACACTGCCCGTTAGTGCATAAGGTGGACCATAGGTAGACGAGAAATTGTAAATGTAAAACCTGGTCAGAAATCCTGCATCAGTCATCAACACGCAATTTGGAACCAACTAATATGCAGATGTTTTATCAACACTACCCCGCAACACATCAATGGACCAAAAACCATCCTTTAGTAAATATTATTGGCAATCCAAAAGCACCAGTCATGACTAGACGCAAACTCCACACCGATGCTGAAAATTGCATTTATGCACTCACAGTGTGTCAAGCTGAACCCAAAAACATTAAGGAAGCATTAACCTACGACAACTGGATTGAATCAATGCAAGAGGAATTCGATCAATTCAAAAGACTAGAAGTGTGGGAGTTAGTCGAAAAACCAGACGGGATATATGTCATTGGGTTGAAGTGGATTTGGAAAAACAAGCTCGACGCAGAAGGCACAGTGATTCGTAAGAAATCCCGACTGGTGGCTAAAGGATATTTTCATGAAGAAGGAATTGATTTTGAGGAATCTTTCGCACCAGTGGCTAGACTTGAGGCTGTTCGCATATTTCTGGCATTCGCTGCTTACAAAAATATGGTTGTTTATCAAATGGATGTGAAAACAACATTTCTAAATGACAAATTACGTGAGGTGGTCTACGTCAGCCAACCTGAAGGATTCGTTGACCCTGAACATCCTAATCATGTGTATAGACTCAAGAAGGCTCTCTACGGTCTTAAATAAGCCCCTCGGGCATGGTACGATAAACTATCTTCATTCCTATTGGCCAATAATTTCACTATAGGCACAGTCGATCCAACATTGGCCAATAGTTTCTTACTCGATATAAGTTGTCTCTATTCTTCAAGTAAGAAAAATATGATACCTTATCGAATTAAAAGTCATGAGTAAGCCATCTTATCAAGTAAGTACACTTATCGAATAAGCTGTTTATCGAGTATGCATGATCATTTTGTCCTTATCGAGTAAACTGAGATTATCTTCTTATCGAGTTACATGATACTGTGCATTTGTCGAGTAAGGATGTTATATTTTTTCTCCGATTAAGGAGTGGGCAATAAGGACCATCGAGTATGGGTTCTTTTCTTGTGACTTGTATGAAACAAAACTCTATCCAAATTTTTCTAGATTTATCGAGTAAGGACTGTTATGTGTTATCAAGTATGTAACTTATGTTTGGGTGTTGTCGAATATGCACTTATGAGTTTGCTATTATCGAGTTTCTGACATTTCTTGTTGTGCGTATATGTTTAGGCTTGTCGAATATGACCTTATTGAGTTTGAAGCTTAATAGATGTGCATGTTTCCATTACTTGCCTTATTTCATTGGTCACACTAATCTATCAAGATGACTTATTGGATTTTGAAATGTAACCTAACATAAACATCACCATATTGTGTTCGTTGGTTGTATTGATGCATTTCAGGTACTAAAATGTCTCAAGGAACCACTCCTAGACATGAGTTAATCCAAGGACAAGAAAGGAATGTTGGAAAGTCTAACTTGAAAGTTGATCTTGAGAAACTCCCGTGCCATCCAACTTGTCAAATCATAGTGGAGATTCTACAACATCATTTCATTCGACAAATCCTCACATCCTCATGCTCAGTACCTGAAGTCTACTTGACACAGTTTTGGCAATCACTTGAAGTCAGTAGGGACAACAAAACAATGGGGATTCGTCTTGATCACAAAAACATTCAGTTTAAAGTCGGAACCCTCCGCTCTGTTCTTGGTTTACCTGCTGAAGGTTCCAGAAACTTCAAGGAATACACTCCATTTCCTTCATTGTCAGAGATTATCAGATTTCTTAGTGAAATTGGGTATGATGAATCAAAGACCAAACTCACAAATCTATCCTCAATCGACAGAAAGTATATACCGCAACCATGGCTCACCCTTTACTCAATCCTTGCTAATTATGTAACTGGAAGAGAAACCGGGCACGAACATCCATCTCTTGAACTCATGCAAATTTACTAGGGGGTTGTCAAAAATACAGCCATTGACTACGCTCAGTTAATTTGGGAGGATATGACTTATCAAGCCCGACAGTTTAATAAATCATCAACAAAGAAAATCCCTTTTTGTCGTTATACCAAGCTTCTCATAAGGCACTTCATGCACAAACATCCAGAGATTGATTCTAGACGGGAGGATAAAGAACATACACCTACTATGGATCAAATGTAGTCTTCAGCCAGAATTCAGAAAACAAGCACCAAGAAACAAGGGATGAGAATTCCTGACATGTTATTAACTGATGTTGTTCGTAATACTAAAGCTTATGAGGAGCATGACATTGCCCAAAGGAATGACTCAGTCGGGTTGAATTTGAAGAAAACCAAAACAGCTTCTAAGGATACAGAAAAGGTCTTCAAGGTTCCTAAGTCTAGATCAAAGAAAGCTACTCGTCAGCTCAAAAGAAATCTTACCATTCGTGATGAATTGACTGATGAGGAAACTGAGGAAGAAACCGTTAAAAAAAAGATTCTTAAGATTAAAAAGGTAAAAGAAGCGAAAGGAAAGGGCAAAGAACCTCAGGAAGAAGCTGGAACTCCACCTATATCCGAATCTGAGGAAGAAGAAGAAGATAAGTCTGAGGAATCCGGTTCTCAAACACTCTCAGATACTGATCAGGAAAAAGATGATTCAGATAAGGCAGAAGTGTTCTCAAGTTCTGAAAGACAGTCTACTGATGATGAAGCACATGAAAGTGACAAAGATAAGGATGATGCAGAAGCTGTCAATGATGAATCTGAAGGAGAAACGGAAAGCAGTGATGAAAGAGTAAAAGAAACGAGTGATGAAGAAAAGAACACTGATGAAGAATCAAATAAAGAATAAAGTGATAATGAAACCGGTAGTGATGATGATGATCAGAATAATGATCAAGAAACGGATGACACAAATGTTGATATCACTGGCGATTACGAGATTGTTCCTATTACTACTCCAGTCAAACAATCTAAAGTAACTTCATCTCAGGATCAGCCTTCAAAGTCCCAACCAGTTCACCCTCAGAAAACCCTAGAATCACAAACGCTCATTCATCCAAGTCTATTGAAATCGCTGCAACAACAATTGAAGAATTTTCAAGGGCAGGTTTCAGAACAACAGAAAGAGTTTGAACAATTCAAAGTATACAACATTGACGCAGTTGTGGCAGACAGAGTTAAGGATCGATTACCAGGAGAAGTTCGAAAATATGTTCGTGACAAACTCCCAGCAACCGTGGAACAATATGTTAAAGATAATCTTGAAAGGATTGTTACACAGACGTTTCAGACAACTCCGATAACCGTTCAGACTCTACCATCTAAACCATCTGCTAGTGACCTCAAGGGAAAGCTGTTGGAAGCAATTGTGAATGATCCAGATGAGAAAGAACTGAGAAAGGCTTTGATCAAATCAATGAAAAAGGCTCCTAAGAAGGATGAACCCTGCAAGCGTACTAAGTCCTCCAAACGCCGCCACGACGATTCTGATCCAGACGATCATCCACAACCGCGAGATAAGCGTAAAAGAACGTATGGCTCCACTTCTAGACCTCAAACAGCAGGGACCAGTACTCCAGCTACTGATGAAATTCCGATGCAATCTACGGATGATGTTCAAATGGAAGCAACTGAGGAATTGGATGTTCAAGGTTCCGAGTATGAAGTCCCACAAGATCTACCTGCCAACATCACTGAACTACCAAAGGAAGCATCAGTTCTTCCAGATCCAGAATGGATTGACCCTTCTGCTCCAACATACAACTGGTTCGATGAAATGGTTGATGCTCATCCGGATGTTCCTGAGTCAGATGTAACCATTGAGGGATCAATTGTCGGTTTCACAAAACGGATCAAGAACATAATGAAGACCCAGAAACTTCAACTCTCAGACTTAGTGAATATTCGGAAAGCAGGTTTCACGGAATTCAAGAAATGTACTACACGTGAACTTGAATTTGAATATAATGTTGATGAAGTCACACGTGCACTGTCAGAGAATATTACGTGGAAAAAGAGGCCTTCGTGGGATAGAATTTACACTGGAACTGATCCTGATGACTTTAAGTTTCAAGAATTCTCTCAACCTTTACCTCTTATTGGTCCTCCCAATCGTCCAAAGATTCCTAAGGAATATTTCTTCAACAATGATATGAAATATCTCATTCATGGCAACACCGATCCTGCACACCGTTCTGCTTCATCTCTTACCAAGTTCAAAGCCGCATCGTATCTTCTCGATGATCTTGAAGAACAAATGAGGGGTTTGTACTCAACATCGGTCTCCAAATATAATATCGAAGCAGCTTTAGGAACACTTCAATGGCCGGAGATGCGCAGATGGTTTTACAAATGGAAGTTAACATTCAAATCAAAAGGCAAGCCTTTCTCAGAGCACCGGATTCTCGGCATCACAGAAGTTCCTGAAACAGAAAAAAGATTTGGTTACAACTTTCTTGACAAAATTTTGGTCCGACGAAGTGATGACAAGTTGTATTCATTCAGTGAAGCTGACTATCACCGATTGAATCTAAACGACATCGAAGATATGTATTTACTTATGGTTCAAGGCAAAATTCAGAATCTGCCCGGCAGCCTTCAGTATGACAACATCAACTCACTTCTTATCTTTATACGCTAACTCATTATCCGGGCAAGAGTTAAAGACGCACAATTAGGAGTCGAAAGTTATCAAACCTCTCTCAACTTCACCGCCCCACAAATGAAAATTCCAGACATCCCAGGTATGAAACCTTGCACGTTCAACAGAAAACCATTTGGGGTCATATTCGCCAAAGACAAAGTCAACAAATTCATGAGATATGATGAGACTCACAAGTTCGGAGATCAAACGCTTAAATTCGTCAGAATTCAGCTGGATCAAAAGCTTAAGGAATACGACAAAGGAACTAAAGAGGGATGGACGAGGGATGATGTAAGAGAAGCTTTAAAGTTCATGGATAGGATTAACCATCGATTGAAGTTCAGAGATTATATTCGTACATTGGAAAGCTTGGTTGGAGGAAGGGCACCGATTCTGAACATTCTCACTTATCGTCGTCCTGATCATCCTTCACTCTGATTGCTCCTTTTTGGTACAATATTATCTATTTTTCATTATCATTTTCAATAATTTATTACTATGGCTTGTGCACACATAACAGTGTACAACCCGCACTTTGTAATTAAAGGACCCTGAGGTACGCATCAGTGCCTCAATCCTAATATAAGGAGCGAAAGCTTTTTACTTTTGAGTAGAATTAATCAAAATTTTCAAAGTTTTTCACAATTCTGCTCAAAAGAACAAGTATTCCCTCTCGTATTCAAAATCTTAAAAAGTTTGTTCACAATTTGAGGGGGAGTACTTGAAAGATCTTTGGTCAAAAGTAAAAGTTCTCGTTTGATTCTCCCCATAAGACTCAAAAAGGCATATTTTTTAATCAAAACATTTAACAAAAATAACATCTAGTATGCTATTTTTGAGGGGGAGAAATGAAAAAGTGATCAAAATATGATGGAAAAGTTGTCTCTGGTTCGAGCTCGACCCAGTTTTTCACCCATGAATTGAAGAAACAACAAATGTTAGTATTTGAAAGGATTTATCCATGTAGAATGTACCGTTTCGAGAAGCTCTTATTAGATGTTTACTTTGACGGGTCTAACTTCCTTTTAGGAGTGTTAACAACTTCAAGTTAGTTATTAGGGCTAGTTATCACCTAAAAGCTGATAATGGATCCCTTTAACTAAGCAACGTAAACGTGTCCCTCGGCTATATGTCTATTAAGAGTGGATCAATTCAAAAAGTGCCAACTCCTCCCGCATGTGCAAATTGCTGAAAACATTCACGAGCACATGTGAACGGGGAGTCCTTCAAAAGAAAATCAAAACTCTCAAAGTGTTAACAAAACAAAATTTTACGTTCATAAACACTTTGAGAGATTTTCATACAAAAGATTTTATGGTTTTATGGCAAATATAGGATAGTCATGGTGATAGAAGGTGACTAAGGTTAGTAAAACCATCCTATGATCCGCCAGAGCCGGAGGGATCTACCCAAGGACATCACCAATAGTTAGTGTTAGAAGTCCTTAGGTATGATATAAAAAAAGGAGATATGAATGAAAGGAGAAAGAAGGGGTTGAAGAATTAAAAAGAAAAGCAAAGAAAAGGGTGAAAAGAAATAGCCCTCCGTATGATCAACCTTAGGGCAGACACCGGGTTCAACTCATATGCTACTGGTTGTTGCTAAGGCGACACCGGTACTGAAGACAAAGTCGTCATGGACCCAGTGACGCACTGCACTTAACCTTCTTAGCCACTCAAGTATCTCTCAAAAGATACTTGTTTCATTCTCACGGAGAACCCTATATAATCTATTGACCACTCATTACGAGTGTGTTGATATTGAAAAGGAGGTACTCTGCTCCACACCTCCGACAACCAAAATGTGCACTTATAGAGTCTAAAGCCACGAGATACATCAAAGATCTTTTAGGAACACTTAATATTCTTACACTGGTGATTCTATATCAATGGATGCCAGTTGTAAACTATCGAGTCCTACGCAGATCTTAGCAATCTGCCGAAAATGTTTATGAGAGGAATTACTTATGTATTTCTCAATGATTGAACAGAAATCCTGCCAGGGTCAACATCAAACAGCCCTGACAGCAGGTCACTTCGGCAACTCCTTGTGGGTTACGCTTAGTGTTCGCAGTGGTATACGAAAACGGTCTACAGTCGTTGCGTGATCTCCAGCGACTCACCCAATCGTTGATCTACTTCGGTAGGTCTTGTAAGCTCTCTTGGGGGCATCCGATATGGGAACGGCCTTGGTAAGGGTTAGAAGGAATCTTCACACTATGTTGTTGACAATCTCTAATTCCGAACCTGTAAGTACCGGTTGTTTATGACTAACAGTTTTCATGCAGCATCACATCACCTCCGTGACGAAAGATTCCGCATACTCATACCTACGTCAGAAAGTCAATGAAAGCTCCCCCAACGATCTAAGCTTCACAAAGTTCAAAGAAAGATTCTACGTCAAAAAGAGGAATCTACAAAGTTATGAGACTAAGATCTAAGTGAATGAAAGGGAATTGCATAAGTATGAATCACAAAGTCCAAAGACGTATGAGCATGTTGGAATGGAGTACTACCACCAAAGGCGATAAAGTGACGAATGGCAGACAACTTCATAATGTTATCACATCCACAACAACGAGAACAAAGCACAACAGAACAATGATTCGTATCATGATAATTATCATTTTTTGAAGACGTCTAAAGCTACAAAAGTTAAAGATTAAGATGAAAAAGAAAATGACGTCGTGCAACCTTTGATAACCGACACTTAGGGGGAGATTGTTAGGATCATACTTTATTCATAATCAAGTGTCGGTCATTGAGTTTTGTAATAGGTTGCGTTAGTTTATTATTTACAATATATTTTATTATGTTTAGTTTTGTTTTTCATGATTTGGTGAAGTCTAAGGGCTAATTGTGTCACAAGGTGAAAGATATGTGTAGCCCTAGACTAAGACTATAAATAGACATGTAACCCTCCAAGGAGGGTGTTGGTTCTCTTAGTAATATCATTTTCCTTATTTCACACACACAAGAGTTCCTTCCACTTTCTCTCTCTACTTACTTTCTCTCTCTAAAGATTATATGGTTTTATGTTGTAAAATAGTGACCTAACAATTTGGTTCCGTCCGTTGAACCCAAAGGTTCCGCAAGGTCTGCAGCAGAAAAATTAGTTTCTATGTCGGATCGTACATACTAAATTCGTTAAAATCACAAATTGGTCCAATACTAGTATAAATGAAACAAAACTAAAACCGGCTATTAAAGTTGGAGTAGGACTTGGTAGAAATGAATTTAGAACTAAAACTTGATCAGGTGAAAAGTGTACCCGTTTTAAGGGGTCATTTAAGCCCTAATTCGAGTTAATATGATCAAATATTGCCCGAAATCGTTCCTTTTGTCATTTTAGGTACTTCTGAGAAGAATTCTGAAAAACACATCATTTTGGACGTTTTTGGAGCATAAAGTGAAGAAAACGACAAAGTCTCAAAAGAATGCTGGAAATCCTTCCGGACGGCGTCAGAGTCACAAGGTGACGCCGTCAGCCAAGCAAGACAAAGGAGTGGAATCTGACTATACATGACGCCCTAAGAAGAAAATGTGATGTTTACACCTGACGGCGTCAGGTGTTAACAATCCTAGGCCGTCAGGTGTAATGCTAAAGAGTGACGGCCCAGAGCAAATTTTCAAGTGACGGCGTCAGAAGTAGATCTAGGCCATCCGAGAACCCCTAATGGCGGCGAGCTGACGGCGTCAGGATGTATAAGCTGACGCCGTCAGAGTGTATTTTCTATATATACTTTTCTATTTTTCATTCATTAGTGTGCAACTTTTGGGAACAAACCCTAGACGACTTTGACAGTTTTTTCAAGGGTTTTTCACCCTTGATTCTTCCATGTTCAATTAAAGATAAGTCTCCATTCAAATTAATCAATATGTCTATGTGTTGGTTAATTATATCTTATGCTTGTCTTTCAATTAACATGCTAGGCTAGATTTATCTTGTGTTTGCTTAGATCTAATGAAACCTAACTATTGATTATTGGTTGTTGGTGTGTTATTACTTGTATTGGTTGATTGTTTATCGATGTTAGGCTTAAGAAAACTGGCCAACCACCTATATGGTAACGCGCTTGAACGTCTTAAGAAACATGAACCAATGCGTACTAGGTTTTTATGGTTGTATTTAATGCATGAGCGAATTTTAATGATCCCATGTTAGGAGCTTCTAGCAGGCTCGACATAGGAGTGAAGTAGGAGCTTATAGAGTTGGGGAAGTACGTACGCCACCCCACGACTGGTATTAAGGAATACACCCGTCATCCACGCAATTAATACACACTAATTAACCGGTAAAAGATAGTTAGGGAGTAAGGAAATTTAAGTAAACACGCTTGTCTCCATATAAGTTTCACAACCTTTTATTTTCTTGTTATTTTATTTTAACTGCAATAGTAGTTTTTGGGTTAGTTGGCTAGCAACTAATTTCGCCCATTCCTTCAAACCCGAGATTTTACTTGCTTTCTAAAAAAAATATATAAAAGTACAAAAATAATCATCCCTCATCCTTAGACCTATTAGAGTAGTTTTTCATACCTAACGAACACTATTCCCTGTGGAGAACGATCAATCCCCCGTACTTACCACGAAACTATACTACATCGGTCAAGTACACTGCCTGGTGGGGTTGTAAGCCTCTTGAGATCCCTTGAGAGGTAAAATCTGTTGCGTGGTCGCAATCCCGCGTATCAAAACTACTCAATCGAGGCCTAAAACTCCTATTCCCAAACGCCCCTTTCCAAAGAGCAACTACAACACATAACCAAACTACCAACATGGTTGGAACCAAAACATACCTAGATATTATCAAACTCCAAACTACATGTCATGGAACCCGTATCTTCCATTTCCGTACATGGACCAAGTTAATTGGATGTTTAACCAAAATGGACCCATGAGATATTGGGGACCAAACATTTGAGTGTTTTTCATAAAATGGGTATGCTTGAAAGTTAGTTTGGAACCGGACGAATGGATCAAAGATAGCGGTTGCTCAAGGCATATGACGGGAAACAAAAGCCTCTTCTCAACATATCAAGAATGTGATGGAGGTAACTTTAATTTTGGTAGCAAGGTTAAAAGCAAAATCATCAGAAAAGGTACAATCTCTCATGACTCTCTCTGTAGATGATGTAGCTCATGTTGATAACCTATGTTTTAATCTCCTTAATATTAGTTAACTTTGCCGTAAAAAGTATAACGTCCTTCTCAGTGAAAATAGAAGTAAAATACTTAAAGACGGCATAACCGAAGCCAAAGGTGTCCTTAAGAACAACGTATATGTCATGAAGATTGATCAAACATAAAGCAACAAACTTTGGCTCACCTCATTAGATGAATCTTCAACTTTATGGCATAGACGTTTAGGACACGCTTATATGAGACTTGTCCAAAACCTCTCCTCCAAAGATCTAGTTAGAAACCTACCTAAGTTGAGATACGACTAACACATTTGTGATTCTTGCCAAATTGGTAAACAAGTTCATAGTAGCCATAAGGCTAAAAATGTAGTGTCTACATCTAGGTGTCTAGAAATTTTACATATGAATTTGTTTGGTCCTTCCGCTATACAAAGTTATCGAGGCAACTTTTACACTTTGGTTGTAGTGGATGACTATTCAAGATATATTTGGACAAAGTTTTTGAAATGTAAAAATGAAGCTTTTGACCAATTTGAATTATGTCTATTAGAACGGACCACAGTCTTGAAATATATATATATCTATACTACCTATAATGGAAAAATGGTCAAACTTGAAATGTGGAATTTTCAAGAAATGTTGAGTTTTCAAGAATAGTCAAATGAGAGAGATAAGTTAAATGTAATTAATACTCTTATTAAAACACCTCATTACTTAAAATCATTGTACAACCAACTAAAAACATATCTATCAAATAAAATACAACTAATTAAAACACAAACCGGGCTGACCGGGACGCTTCAAGCCCGGCGGGTTGACCCAGTTTAATTTGACCCGTTTTCGACCCAACCTAGCAAGTTGACCCGGTTTAAATCGACCTATTTTTCGACAGGAACGGTTCAACCGGTTGAACCACCCGGGTTAAGCCGGGTTTCAAAACATTATGTTTAATTCTCAAACTTTTATTATTTTTCGTTTATAACCTGTGGAAAACTAGAAGGGGGGTTGAATAGTTTACCGCTTTTTGCGTTAATTATCTTTTACAAATTACCCGTTTTAGTTAAAGATATATTTGACGTTTTGCTTTATTATATGATTGTTAGCTTTATTCCCAACATTTATCAATGAAGAATCAACAAATACGAGCTACAAAAGAATCTACAAAGATCTCAATGCAAGAATTCAAGAATATTTCCAGGGGTGACCTCCCTTGGGGGAGATTGTTAGGAATACGCTTTTTGTATAAGAAAGATTCGGTCGCCCCAGATATGATTAAGCATTGTTTAGTGTGACAAATGGTATTTTTCATAAATTAATTTTATAATAAATTTCTATTTATTATACTTACTTTGAACGTTATATGCATTTTAGCACACTTATGCATGTTTCTGCACATTTCTGCATGTTTTCGGGAGCTGTCCTGCACACTGTAGCTTACAGTCAATAATGAAAAAGTTTATTTTTGTCAGTAAACACAAATTAATCCATTTCGGATAGTTACTGACAAGTTTCGTAAATTACTGAGAGCTTTCTCACATTTTCTGAAAAACAACGCAGCACGCGAACCGACACCACAGTAATTATGGTAAAGGTCAAGTAAATATATTTTTGAGTCAGTAAACTCATTTTATTACATTTCTGATAAAATCGTGGCTAAAAACTTTATTTTACGTATACGTGTCCAAAAACGTCAAACCGGGACGTAACGGTTACATTTAAGCTTAAACCGACACACGATATACCAACGAGGAGTAAAATTTTACTTCCCCCTCCTCCTAGGGTGCCATAACCGGCTACACAAGGGTCTAGTCACCCTCCACCCAAGTTTAATCACATGGGATTAACCCTTTTGTCCACCATTAACCCTTTTAACCATGAAACACCCTAAAATCCAAATCTATTATCCAACATCTACTTTAACTAGCCATTTTGATCTAGATTTTCATTTCATCTTTTTCTTCTTCTTCTTTGGCCGAGCAAACACACACACACATACACATTTCATACAAATTGAAGATCAAGATTAGTTGGGTTGTGATTACAAGAGTTTGGGTTATACATAAGGTGATTTGGGTAAAATTAGAAGTGTTTTGGGTCTCCTCTTGCTCTCCTAGCCACGTTAACTTCATCATCCTTGTAAGGATTCATAAACCTTTTCAAATCTTGTTTATTTCATGTTTTTATGATGACCTAAAGTGTTACCAAGTGCTAAATGTATATATTTTGTTAAATTGACAACTATATACATATTGGGTTTGCATGCATGTAATTCGACTACATTAAAAGCTACATAGTCATTTTATTATTTCTTGCTTGTGTGGTAAAACTTGTTGCTTGTGGTACTAATTTGGTGGTACAAATGTGATTTACATTAATTACACGAATTTAAGACGATATATACACTTATATGTGTATATATTACAACGTATTAAGACGATGAATAAGATATACGGATGTTCCGTTATAAACCTTCACACCATTCACTATCGCCACGAGCCATCATGTCACACCCTGAATTTACCTGTTATATGGCAGCGGGATTGAATTCCCGGGTGTAACGATCATGGCATCTCATACAAGGTTACATTGAACGACCTAAAGTGTCGTTTTGTAAATACAACGTTTGATCATTTTATTTAAAACATAAA
>LBNU01033831.1:327706-362357 GCA_014162995.1 Artemisia annua
ATATTACGTTGCATGGGAAATTTTAAAATGGAAAGATTTCTAATCAAACAAGTAGCTAGCTTATATATACAAAACCTCTATACTACCATACTCTCATAGAGTAAATCCTGACTAACATTTTAAATAACGCTATGGAGTCAACTCGTTCATCCTCACCAAACCCGGCCCAAGGAACGAGGTCATCAACATGGTGTAGAGATTTATTAATTACGTTGGTTTGCACTGTTGCAATAGCACTACTTCTAGTCCAGTACGATGACTTTGATGCAGCTGCCTATCCATCCGAAGAATTGGCAAAGAAGCCAGTTTTTGAAGTACCGCGTGTCAACTCACATGTGCTACATGGGTCCGAAAAGGTTGGTGAGGGACAGTTGCTCGGACCCGAAGATATTGTTTATGATCTAAAGCTTGGTGTTATTTACACGAGTTGTAGTGATGGCTGGATTAAACGAGTTAGACTGAGTGACTCTGAGGTGGAAGATTGGGTTAACACGGGTGGACGGCCTCTTGGACTCGCTTTTGGTAACTCGGGTGAAGTTTATGTTGCTGATGCTTATAAGGTTAGTCTTTAAGCAGTAATCGAGAAATATTAAGACCAGCGTATCAGCACCAAATTTTGTGCATCAATTTTTTTTTTTTTTTTTTTTTCGAACGACAATTTTTTACACCCTAAATCACATATCTCACAATAATCCAAGCGAGACTTGAACCCACATTATATAAGTTGATGGGCAACTCACACACTACTAAACTAAAGTCTTTATACGTGCATCAATCATTTACAAGATGATGTGAACCGTCTCTTTATATAAATCAGACAAATCATATCTCTATCTTATAAGGCGGTTGTGAGTCAAGTCACATTTTTATTAGAAAATCTAAAGAGAGATGTTTTTTTTTATTTTTTTATTTTTTTATTTTTTTTTGAACTTAAAAAAAAATAAAAAAATAAAAAAAATAATAAAATAAAAAATAGATGTTCACAAAACGACATTTTTGGAAGATGAATGATAGATAATTCTACAACTTTTGAAAAACATAACAAAAAACTTGTGCAATTAAAAACTGTTTCTATGGATGTTTTTTTACCAATGTTGCAAAAATCGTGAATCGGTCCTGAGGCGGTCGAGGGCCGAGTAGCGTTTTTTAGCCGTTTAATCGGCCCTAAACCTTGTAATCGCCGATTAATCGGCCGATTTCCTTGTAAATCTCTCCAAGTTCCAGGGCCGTTTACCTTGTAATCGGCGATTACAAGGTCGAGTAGGCCGTTTTTTGCAATATTGTTTTTTACTGATGACTTGTTTAGCTATATATATAAGGAATGTTAGAGTTAATTAATATTAAAATGATGATTAATTACGGTAATTTTAGAGATCAATAAATGTTCATTAAATGCATTTTTTGATTTAAAAGGAAATTTTATACTTCATATTCATTAATTTGCGCTCAGTACATTAGCAAAAGAGAATTGATTTGCACACTTTGAAAATTGATTGGGACATTCAATTTGTGCATTAAATACTTATACAGTATTAAAAATTGTGCTTCAACTGCTAGTACCTTGAGTGTGTAAATATCTTTTGTGAGTGTGCAAATCATTAGCCTTAGCAAAACCCTTATATTGGTGCGACTTTTTCGAACTTGAGTAAAGAGTTTCATTAAGTGCGTATGATCAAAGTCTTCGTCCCTATCTTTAATTTTTAATTATCGTCCACTTAATGACGCCTCTAAAGCTGACTTATAATCAATGGCATAGCTGATAGATAGATATATGTCTCAAGTTTTTCTAAGAAAAATAAATGATACTATCGACTTTTGGTTAAATGTCATTATCTGAGTTTAATTTCTTGATTTGGTGGTCGTAGGTTAAACGTCGTTATTAATCGAGTATTTGTATACTTTAACCCATAATTAAAACTCTACAAAGTGTAATATTTGTTGTATTAAAAACCATATATAGGGAGTACTTAAAATAACCGAAGATGGTGCGATAGAAGTGTTAACAAATGAGGCCGAAGGCATAAAATTTGGACTTACGGACGCTGTAACAGTAACAAAAAATGGTATACTATATTTCACCGATGCCACTTGGAAATATGAGTTGCACAACTGTGTACTTGACATATTTGAAGGTCGACCGCATGGTAGATTGATGAGCTATGATCCGTCCACAAAGCAGACAAAAGTTCTTGCTCGAGATCTCTACTTTGCTAATGGCATTGAAATATCCCCAGATCAGGATTTTGTTATCTTCTGTGAAACCCCGATGTAATGTCACTCATTGCTTTTTTGCTTTATAATTAAAGACCGCGTAACCTTAGAGAGTCGTTACTTTTCATGACATGAATTACAGGATGAGATGCATGAGATACTACATACAAGGGGAAAAAGAGGGATCCATTGACGTATTCATTGATAGGCTAGTTGGCCTGCCCGACAATATTCGTTATGATGGTGAGGGACATGGTGAGGGACAATACTGGATCGCAATTAACACAGTAAGTCATTCATTTATATTTTGTATAACTGAAACTGAAACGTTTTACTTAGTATTAGAATCAGTTGAATCCATCGCAATGGCAACCATCAACTCTCTTAACTTATTTATGCACTTTATTATTTCTGGTAGGAGCATACATACAGTTGGGATCTAGCACGCAAATATCCATATATCCGTAAAGTTTTGGCATTTTTGGAGAAGTACCAAAAAAGACCTTCAGTGGAGAAAAATGCAGGTGCAATCGTAGTGGATTTGGATGGGAAGTTGGTCGAGCGATACTATGAACCTGAATTGACATTAGTTACAACTGGTATAAAGATTGGGGAACATTTATATCTGGGAAATCTGATGACGTCCTTCATTACTCGTCTCAACCTCACTCAATATCCGGCTACTCCATCCTCCTTGACAAAATGATTACCGCTCAGTGTTTGCTTTCGATGTCTCTCAGTTTTAAATGCTACTTCCGCTTAAGTAGCTACGTTTAAAAAATAATCTACATTGTGATAGGATGTAATGTTATGTCGAGTGACATAATGATGTAGGGTAAAAATATATTATCATTCTGGGTAGCATTTGATGTTTATAAAAGTAAAAGAACATACTTTGTAATATACATAGAGGTAGTATCTCTTAAGATACATTACAAAATTTCATAATAATATATATTTATTTAAATGTTTATCATTATCGGGTTATGTTATAAAATTTGTTATGATAAAAATGGTGTTTGAAACTTGATGTTATAAAACCAAACATAACGCAAGCGATTTGATATAACCATTGATACCAAAGACAAAAACGGGATCACCTTCCTTTACATGTTATGCTTAGCGAATTAACTTACTCGAACCAAAACTAGTCAAAGTTGGTACTGGAATATCTACAACCTGCTGTATATACAATTTCAAGGATTAAAGGGAAAAAAACGATCACACTGGCAAAAAGGGATGAGTTACTCGTGATAATGGCAGGTGGGGAAATTCTTAAAAGGAATTACCTGGCACTTCGAGCTGGAAACCCTACTAAGAAGATTCCTTTTTATGAATCGAGTCCTAATGCCATAGGTCTACACTTGAATTTATCTAATGCATTGATATCGGTCCTTAAACGGATCAGGAGGTTACTTTTACCCGCTTAAGGTGAATGGAATCAAGACATTCATAAGTAAAATAATCTAATTAACAATTGTAGTGGAGCAATTCTCTATGAAAAGGTCCACAATGATCAATTGGTTTAACATCATTATTATCTACCTTTTATGTGCAGGTATCGATGATGAAAGCCGTTCCGATGCATCAACACTGTATACATCAACATCTTCAAATCCACATACTCATGCTATGATGCTAATATGTTACATCCTTAACAAGATCAAATCAAGAAAGTTCAAGACAAAGAGTAACATCAAAGTCAATGCTCAAGGAGTCAAAGAACATGTTCAAGAAAGATATGAGAAAGACATTACTATGAAGTTTAGTGATCTACCAAGAGGTATGAGTATGTTGGAGTTGACGTAATAACTACATTTGAAGATGTTGATCGAAGGCAAGAGAAGGATAGAGATTTTATACAAATATCACAAAGCATGAAGGAACAAGGACTTAAGCAAATCCTATTACAAACACAAGGTTCAAGATCAAGTCATGAAAGACTCAAGACCAAGTCACTAAGAGGCATCATTTATGAATGACCACCTCTTAAGGGGAGATTGTTAGGGATTAAAGTGTTTAATGATCTACCAAGACATTATATATGAAGTTTAATGATCTACCAAGACATTCGTTCAAGACAAAGAGTAACATTTATGAATGACCACCTCTTAAGAGAGATTGTTAGAGATTAAAGTGTTAGTCATTCTAATTACAGGAACCTCGTACTAGTTGGCATGTGATAGGATATAAATAGTCAACGAAATCCTAAACAATATGTAATGGACTTAGTCCATTAAACGTCCAACCGATATGTCAATCTCTCTCTCTCTCTCTCTCTCTCTCTCTCTCTCTCTCTCTCTCTCTCTCTCTCTCTCTCTCTCTCTCTCTCTCTCTCTCTCTCTCTCTCTCTCTCTCTCTCTCTCTCTCTCTCTCTCTCTCTCTCTCTCTCTCTCTCTCTCTCTCTCTCTCTCTCTCTCTCTCTCTCTCTCTCTCTCTCTCTCTCTCTCTCTCTCTCTCTCTCTCTCTCTCTCTCTCTCTCTCTCTCTCTCTCTCTCTCTCTCTCTCTCTCTCTCTCTCTCTCTCTCTCTCTCTCTCTCTCTCTCTCTCTCTCTCTCTCTCTCTCTCTCTCTCTCTCTCTCTCTCTCTCTCTCTAGCTTAGTTGATGTGTGATATATGATAGAAATGGGTACCTACACCATGTTCTTCTATTATTCGTTTTAACAGTCTAACATTAGATATGTCATCCAAGGCCTTCATGTAAATGTAAAATAGTTAATATAAAAATGTTAAATGTCGAACTTAGACAAAAGAGTTCAATCTAATCATGGACATTTATGGAATGGTAGTTTACCTTTTATTTTCTTGAGTATTTTTTTTACCTTTCTTTTGCATCCATGGTAGTGGATGTTCACCTTCAGCGTACAAGTCTGATCATGCTAACAAAATAATAGTAATAGTAATAGTAATAGTAACAGTAACAATAACAGTAACAGGAACAGCAGCAACAGCAGTAATAGTAACAGCAGCAACAACAACAACAACAACAACAACAACAATAAAAGTTAACTAACAAAAACAGATTAGGCAAGAAAATTATAACGTAAGTTAAAAGATAATGCGTAATAAATAATATTAAGAATTAGTTGATTTGAAATCTTACGAAGATGAAAGTCTTCTCGCCGTCGGATTTTTTTTTATGTTTCCTACCTTTCTTTAGGTAATTGTGGTGCACACATGGAAACGTTCTTAAACATTGAGTCGAAGACGATAGTGAACTTGACGTCAATTGATGTTACGTCGTTTCGATCAAGCACTTTTCGTCTTGGTATTTCTGGTTAAGTATAGAAATAGATGAAAGTATATGTTACTGTAATTATAGATGGATATAGGTATGTGAAACACATAATTTGATGCATGAATTCAAATAAGAAAGCATAGCCATAAGCATTTTTAGAGAAGTTCGTAGCAACAACAATTATGCCTACAAAATATACATGCTGAAAAATAGTGTATGGGAGAAAATCAGATCATGAATGTGTCTGGATAAATAATTTTTTCGGTTTTGCTCAGATACTGTGATGGCTGCAAATCTCTGTTGCATTATATATTGTGCAGTTTTCGTCGTGCCAAATTCACAGCCAACTGTATCGCTAAATAATCACAGCCAATTAATTAGTCTCTAGACCCATTTTGTTTATATTTGTTGTTTGGTAAGAGTTGTTAACGGAACTTGGAACTGCACAATTATTACGCGAAAAGCGAAAAGATTAATATGCCCTCATGCCCTAACGGGCGTTAGTCAAAAGGATGAATGGTGCAAGATTTTGCAACCACAAGGACGCATCTTGCAAAAAGTTTCAAAAAAAGACAAAAGATGTGAATATATGTAAATCATATGAATGAAATATGTGATTAACTTAGTAGACTAATTGTGAGTTGGAATAATCAAGGTTTTAAAGATCGGGATTCTACTCGGGATCGTTTTTGTTTTTGCAAGATCAAATCGTAAGATCGGATCGAGATCCTAAGATTCTACTATAAAGTCATTTTCTTAATAGTCTTCTAGCATTATTCAAATCTACAAATTATTATATATCACAAATACAAAATTATATGAATGTTTTATGAAAATTTTTTCCTAAATTATGAACAATGAATGTTTAAGAAGATTAACATATTGTTTTTTAGATTCTATAAAACATAACATATAACTTTGTAGTTTTTCAGCTTGCGGTTTAAGAAAAGTAAAATTGAACTGGATTATATCTTAAGATCCTATGGTCAAGATGAGATTTTATAAGATCTTAAGCTTGCTAAGATCATCGTTTTTGCTTTCTAGTATCATAAATTTTAACAGCTATGGTCACAATGTTTTATTAGTTCTTTGTTATTATTATTATTATTATTATTATTATTATTATTATTATTATTATTATTATTATCTCATTCTTGGTAGAAATGTAGAATAATACAACTATCATATATCACATAGGGTAAGGATCCAGTGAGAAGAAACTTAAAATGAGAAGGATGAGAAATAACTATAAAACACACATTTGAAATGCATCGACTTGATTTAGATGCATCTCTATTCATTTAGATGCATCCCAATTAGTTTCGAAAGTGATTTTGAAGTGAAAATGATGCAAAGTAGTACTAACAACAAATTTGACCCATAGATGACGAAAAATACATAGGATTCGTCTAAATTCATGAAATGCAGCTAATATATGTATATGCATTTAAGTTTTTGGTAGAAAATATATTATAGAGCATCTAAAGATAAATGATGCATCTAATTCAAGTTGATACATCTTTAATGTGTGGTTATTGTTATTTCTCATCCTTCTCATTTTAAGATTCTTCTCATTTGATCCTAAGTCATATCACATAATCGACGTCTCACAAACTAATGTTTATCAAAAAGGTCTCTTGTCACTATATGATCACGCCGATTATAAATAGAAAAAAAAAAAAAAATAATAATAATAATAATAATAATAATAATAATAATAATAATAATAATAATAATAATAATAATAATAATAATAATAATAAAAGGTATATATTACGTTGCATGGAAAATTTTAAAATGGAGAGACTTTTAATCAAGCAAGTAGCTTATATATACGAAACCTCTATACTACCAAAATCTCATAGAGTAATACTGACTAACATTTTAACTAACGCTATGGAGTCAACTCGTTCATCCTCACCGAACTCACCACAAAACCCGGCCCAAACAACTGGTTCATCATCATGGCGTAGAGATTTATTAATCACGTTGGTTTGCACTGTTGCAATAGCACTACTTCTAGTCCAGTACGATAACTTTGATGCAGCTGCCTATCCATCCGAAGAATTGGCTAAGAAGCCAGTTTTTGAAGTACCTCGTGTCAACTCACGTGTGCTACATGGGTCCGAAAAGGTTGGTGAGGGACAGTTGCTCGGACCCGAAGATATTGTTTATGATCAAAATTTAGGTGTTATTTACACGAGTTGTGGTGATGGTTGGATTAAACGAGTTAGACTGAATAACTCTGTGGTGGAAGATTGGGTTAACACGGGTGGTAGGCCGCTTGGACTAGCTCTTGGTTACTCTGGTGAAGTTTATGTTGCTGATGCTTATAAGGTTAGTCTTTTAAGTAGTAATCAAGAAATACAAGACCAACGTATCGGCACCACATCTTGTGCATCAATCATTTACAAGATGATCTTGTTATGATCCCACATCGGCCAAGTATAGGATTGGTCGGTGGTTTATAATGTCTAGGTGTCCCCTCGTCCTTTAAGCTAGCTTTTTGGAGTGAGTTCTACGTTTAGCTTATAAACCGATGCGATCGTGAATTGTTCTTCCTTCCTATCTTGATTCGCCTTGCATATATAAGGTGATTGTGAGTCAACTCACGTTTTTATTAGAAAATCCAAAAATAGATGTTCAAAGAAAAAAAAAACAAAAAACTATTTTACGATGAATGATAATTTTACAACTTTCGCATAACATAACAAAAAACCTTGTGAAATTTATCTGTTATCATGGGTGTTTTTCCCACAAATCATATACATGTAAAGTTGTTAAATCCTGCAGATACTAATGAACATTTTGATAGATATTTTATAAAATGGTGTGACTTTTGGATCTTGACTAATTAAAAATTTTAAGTGCATTAGGTATTCATGATTTAGTTTTCTTCCATGTCTTAATATTTTAATTATCGTGCACTTGAACATGACTCCTCTAAAGTTTATATAAAATATATAGCATGGCTAAATATTTCATGTTTCTTTAAGAAAAGTGAATTGATACTTATCAACCTTCGGTACAATGTCATTATCTGAGTTTCTTGGTTCGGTGGTCGTAGGTTAAAAGAAATATTTTAAAACCTCGTTTTCTTATCGATCCGGTTTAATTGTCAGTTTATCAGGTCACCGATTAAATCGTTGGATGAACTGATTCTATACATATGTATACTTTCTTTTCTATATTTAACATGTAGTGTTGCATAATTCCATGATTTATTTGACTTTATTCGTACCGATTAAAAAGATTGAGACTCTAAGTTATAATAATATAGCAAATATTTCCAACAATAATCAACTTATGATTCTAACAATCTATATTAAAACTATATTAGTTGGCGTTTCTAAGACAGTGTATAACTCCAATTTACTGTTTTACAAAAGTTTGACCAACATAAGTACTCACCACTTCAACTTGTCAAAATTAAACTTAAAAAGGTGGATGGGAAAAAAAGTTTTGTTAGATTTTTTGATAAAAAGTCATGACCTGGTTAGGTTTATCAAACCGGGTAAAAAAAATGACGGTTCAATCCGATTATCAAACAAGCAAAACCCGATCACATTCGGCCCGGTCTTCGAGCCGGTTCCCGGTTCAACTGGTTGAACCAGCCAGGTCATCCGGTTAAACCGGCCGGGTCAACCCGCGTGCATATATATAGTTGAACCCATAAAACTTTACAATGTTTAATCGGGTACGTATTTGTTGTATTAACAACCATCTATAGGGAATACTTAAAATAACTGAAGATGGTGAGATAGAAGTGTTAACAAATGAGGCCGAGGGCATAAAATTTGGAACTACGGACGCTATAACATTAACAAAAAATGGTATACTATATTTCACCGATGCCTCTTGGAAATACGAATTGCACAACTNATGTCACTCATTGCTTTTTTGCTTTATAATTAAAGACCGCGTAACCTTAGAGAGTCGTTACTTTTCATGACATGAATTACAGGATGAGATGCATGAGATACTACATACAAGGGGAAAAAGAGGGATCCATTGACGTATTCATTGATAGGCTAGTTGGCATGCCCGACAATATTCGTTATGATGGTGAGGGACAATACTGGATCGCTATTAACGCAGTAAGTCATTCATTTATTTTTGCTACAACTGAAACTGAATCCTTTTACATAGATGTGAATCAGTTGAATAAATTGCAATCGCAACCATCAACACTCTTTAACTTATTTATGCACTTTATTATTTCTGGTAGGAGCATACATACAGTTGGGATCTAGCACGCAAATATCCATATATCCGTAAAGTTTTTGCATTTTTGGAAAAGTACCAAATAAGACCTTCAGCGGAGAAAAATGCAGGTGCAATCGTAGTGGATTTGGATGGGAAGTTGGTTGAGCGATACTATGAACCTGAATTGACATTTGTTACAACTGGCATAAAAATTGGGGAACATTTATATCTAGGAAACCTGATGTCGTCCTTCATTACTCGTCTCAACCTCACTCAATATCCGGCTACTCCATCCTCCTCGACAAACTGATTACCACTCAGTGTTTGCTTCCGCTCAGTCTTTCAGTTTTGAATGCTACTCCCGCTTATGTAGCTACTTTTAAAAAAGAATCTAAATTGGGATAGGATGTAATGTTATGTCGAGTGATACATACATCAGAATGATGTAGGGCAAACATATGTTATCATTCTAGGATGCATTTGATGTTTATACAAGTAAAAGAGCATACTTTGTAATATATATAGAGGTAGTATCTCTTAAGATACATTACAAAATTTCATAATAATATATATGTATGTAAATGTTTATCATTGGGTTATGTTATAAAATTATCATCATAAAAATGGTGTTTTAAACTTGATGTTATGAAACCAAACATATAGATTTGATATAACCATTGTTACACCAAGACAAAAACGGATCACCTTCCTTTACATGTTATGCTTAGCCGATTTACTTATTCGAACCAAAACTGTAGTCAACTTTAGTACAGGAATATCTACAACCTGTTGTAAATGCAATTTCAAGGATTAAAGGGAAAAAACGATCACATTGGCAAAAAGGGATGAGTTACTCAAGTGCAGATATGACGGCATCAGCAACCTCTTGGGTTGTGCTACTTCCTCCAAGGTCTTTTGTGAGGTATTTTCCCTCATAGATAACACGTTTCACAGCAGTTTCTAAGCGATCTGCATAATCAGGAAGCTGAAGGTATCTAAGCATCATTGCTGATGAAAGAAGCAAAGCCACAGGGTTTGCTATCTTCTTCTCAACCATTTTTGGTTTCCCAACATTCCCAGCTGATGCACCTTGCTCAAATATAGCGTACTCTGTCCCAACATTTCCTGTAATAATCAATCATTAATTTCAGCTAATAATGCTTAAAAGAATCAGTTTTGGATAGTCACTTTAATATCAGTTGCAATAGGATTTAGTATGATGTACAAAGCAAACTGGTTTAGAAGTACGTACCTCCTGGCATTACACCTGTGCCACCAGCGATACCAGCAGCAGTGTTTGAAATTAGGTTGCCATATAGGTTCGGTGTCACCTGCAAGATTCAAACAATTCACTTATCAGTAACAACCTAATTGCAGTTCAGATGGTAAAATGGAAGCCAATCATTCGGCCACCTGCCTGAGCACAATCTACTTTATTTAAAGGATTAAATTAAAAAATAATCACAATAAACAAAAGAAGTGTAATGAAACAAACTAAGTTACTAACCCACAAACCAACACAACATATGAGGTTGAAATTTATATTTATCTAACTTAAATGCTAAGATTTAAAGGTCCACATGCTTAATGGGTAAAATTGTCATCGTGAGCTATCTTAGAAAGAGGTGACTCATTTGTGAAATCTTAAATCCAAGTCTAACACTAAAGGTCAGGTGTAGTAGGTATCATGGAACACTTTATTATTAGGAGTGCTCGCCTGCTTGGAATATTTAATTAAGGGAGGTTGTATCCTAAGTGTGCAAGCAATACTAGGACCGTTTAGGACTGCCGGTCCGGCACAGGCTTAGAACTAGTATTTTTCAAAACGGGCTCAGGCTTAAGCCCATCCGCGCTCCTCTAGTTAAATGCAGTCACTGACTTTGAATCATCTACCAGATACATCCTTTACAAAATAAATGCAACAATTCATTTATGAGAGATGTCACAGAATAAATGCAACTTCCCTCTAATTATAACTAACCAATACTAACAGTACTGATTTTGTTCCACAAGATTACTCTATTTTGTCTCAGATTAGAGAGTAACTTGGATAACTGACTAATAATCCCTCATAGTAGGTGTTGGATTTTTTTTGGGTCCCTACTGTCATGGTTATCATATTCATTTCTCCTCGCATAATGTGACCCACAATCATATCTTCAAGGGGACCCACAAATTAGAATGCTAAATGATCAGAAGGAACAAAACCTAATCCTTGTTCATTTCTCAAAACAACAAAAACTTTGGTTTTTATAGACTAATTAAGTGGGACATAGGTGAGCACAGGGTAGAGTGTGGTATAACATATTGTGCAGCCAAGAACCAAATGCAAATAAGGATATTGTTAGACCCGCGCATTATTGATATTTTCAATGAATAAATAATGTTTCTATTCTATTCATTAGAAATGTATTATTATATAGATAACGATTAGGATTAGTAATCTTAGTTACAAGAATCTATATATATATATATGGATTAAGAATAGCGAATTTATTATGCCAGCCTTGCAGATAGACATATGCTACTGAATTACTGATGCGATTTAGTTTTTTACTGACTTAACATAACTGAAGCTAGGAACGCATAAGCTACCAAATGAAATGACAAAATAAGCAACAATTAGTATATGTGGAAAAGAATAATAGTAGCTATATGTGATGCATAACGAAGATGATATAAGCACCATACCATGACATCAAATTGCTCTGGTTTTGAAACAAGTTGCATGCAGCAGTTGTCCACAATAATTTCATTGTATTTGATGTCGGGATAACTTTTCGCAATCTCCCTACAAGATTCCAAGAAAAGACCATCTGAAAGCTTCATGATGTTTGCTTTATGAACAGCCGTCACAGTCTTTCTGTTGTTCAGGTGGGCATACTCAAAAGCATACCTTGCTATACGTTCAGAGCAGAATTTTGTTATCACCTAACAAGACACCATAATTAGACACAATAGAAGCATATGTATTTCAACTTATATAAATGCATTATGCTACAAATACTAAGTACACAGATTAAGTATACTAGAACCGTAGAATGCATCCATCGTCAGTTCTGTACATTATCAACCTATTATATATGGTTAAAGCAATGTCCAAGTTCAATCTTTTACTCAGTCATCAACCTATTGAACTATTTAGGTGATATTTCGCAAGGATGAATTAAGATTCAAAAATCGATGGAAACGTAAATACCACCAAAAGAAAACGTTCTGATAGGCAGATTATGTCCAGAACTCTTAATCGTTGAAAGACTGAGTTTTCTCCCGATTTGCAAAAACTATGTCTGAAAAAGCCAATCACTCTTTTTTTTTAATCTTTTTATATTGTAATTAACGGGCACACATTGGCTACTTATGCTGATAGCTTTAAAACAGGATTCTTATTCTACTTGTGAAGCATCGATAATCTTAGAAAAAAAAAAAAAAAAAAAAAAAAAAAAAAAAAAAAAAAAAAAAAAAAAAAAAAAAAAAAAAAAAAAACCCTGAGGTCAAACCAACTGTTCTCTGCCTTCTTTGATCAGTCCTGTCCCTACTATGTCCTTACTATCGGGCGATTTGCATTTTTTTATTGGTTCTTTTATAAAGCAATTCCCTCCCACAAAAGCTTAAACCTTAACTAATCATTTGCTACTATTAAGAATTTAGTCTGTTTATACACCTTGCTTGCATCATTCAACTTCTGAAAGTAAACATATAAATAACCAAAAGTTTTGCTTGCTCGAATTTAAGAACAACCTATTTTCAATTAAGTATCTTATCAAGCAACAGAAATGTTCTTCTACATCAACAAGCTAATAAGAATTTATTATTACGTTTCACCAATCTATACAATTTAAAAATATACTTGACTTCAATCACGTCTAATAAGCGTACATAAAAGAACACTGCTTCTACTATGAGGAAGGACTATGAGGATATCCTAGATTGCTAAATTTAGTGCTTTTCTGAGTATATAAACTGCATATTCCCGAGTTTTTATTAGAAGGGGGAGGAAATCATGCCAAATTTCCTCTCTTAATCTTCTTCCCAAATTGAGATGATTTGGAGAGAGGATGATTTTTAAGCATAATTTGGTTTGGCTTTAGAATATAAAGTACGTAGATTAAAAACGGTTCCACGTTTTGTAATAGACTTTCACATTTTGTTCCACTATGCACATCATATTACCGGCTATCTGCTAAACTGGCTAAAAATGAAAATTTAGCTTTTTTTTTTTTTTTTTTTTTTTTTTTTTTTTTTTTTTTTTGTTCACTTTCACTATAATTGCATCTCCCAAGCCAACTACAAAAAAGGTTTCAATGGTAACTGTTGATATGGATTAATGAAGCATGTAATGACAAGTCAGAAACCATACATGAAACTTGCTACATGTCGTTCCTCGATAATTAGTACTATGAAACACTTTAAAGTCCCTTTTATCTTACAAAATAACTACTTGATTGCTTGTTGGGTTAACATTAATTTTTCTGGTAAAACAAGTTTATATTTGTATATTAGAACAAAAGATGAAAGTTTGTCACAGAATGTGAGACAGTTTTTTGTCTACGTACCAAATCGGCACATTAATGAAAGTTCGTTGCTATTTTATAGCCTAAACCCATTTGGTTTCATCCCCTTTCTTTTTCTTTCCGATTTTGTGAACAGAAAACTAAAATCCAATTTTTTTCCCCTCCTCTTCTTTTCTCTCTTTCTTAATCTCTCAATTTCTTTTCTTTCCATTTTACACTACCCCACTTATGTAATAAGTATTAACCATAGTTTAAAATAAGCAATCCCACACACCCCTATCAGGTTTTAATTCTAGTTGCTACAATTAAAAGGAACCCGATTTTACTTATGAGTGTGTTTGCCATTGCTTACTTAAGTTAGGAAAATACTTTTTGTTTGCTTAATCTACACCAAGTTAAGCACCATTGGGTATGTTTGGCGAAGATAGTGGTTGTTTGTTTTGATAAAGTGTTTGGTAACATAGCAATATAGTCATAATCAGTAAGTGGAAACGCTAGCTGTCATAAATGCGGCTAGAAGTAGCATTTTGGTTTGGAGCGTTTAGAAAAAATAGGAACGCTAGTTGCTTGTTTCCAAACAAGCATTTTGTGCAAAACGCTAACCGCTAGTTGCTTTAAAACGAACCTAAAACATCCCATAATAAACATTTCATCAAACACATAACAAAAACCTCAAAAACATATCACGCACCTTAAGACTCTCAACAACGCCCGGAACAACCTCATGCTCCAAACCCGAATACTCCCCTTCAGTATTCTCCCTAACCACAACCACATCCACATCCACATCATCATGCCTAGTCTTCAACCCCTCAAACTTACAACAATGCACAACATTAACAAACAAATCAAGCTCCTTCCTCATCTCCACATTCAACGAACTCACACCTCCCCCTACAGGCGTAACCAGGCCCCCTTTCAAACAAACCTTATTCCTTCTTATAGACTCCATAACCTCATCAGGCAGCTTGCTCATGTTTCCATGGACATTTTCGAATGTTTCGAATGTGACGGGGGTTTTCATGGCTTTGAGTACGTGTTCGACTGCTGACGTTACTAATGGGCCTATGCCGTCACCTGGGATTAAGGTGATGGGTATGGGTGTGATGGGTCGGGTTGTAGGTTGTGGTCCGGGTTTGGGCATGTAGGTTATGGTACGGTGGTGGTGACATGATCTGGAGATGAGTTTTTTGAGAAGTGCTGACATTTTTTTATGGGTTTTTTGGGGGTTGTGTTTAATGATACGCCATTGATAGAGTTTTTTTGAGGGAGAATCTATAAAAAGCTGAAAAAGTGTTTTCTATTCTATATGTTACGGGGTATTTTTGGGTTTTTTTTTATGCGGTCAAGTGAAATGAAGAGGCGTTTTTCGTCTTTTGGACTCTTTGGAGGAGTTTATTGTAGGTCAATGAGTTTTGAGAAGGTGTTGGGGTGTTTGGATTAGCTTGTTTACTTAGCATATGGAGTTAACTAAAATTGAGATAGCCTATAGTAGGGTTGAATCACACAAAGGTTCGATCTTCACTCTTTGTAAGAAGGTCGGAGGTTTTCTGAAAGCATCCTTTCTTTCTACTTTCGGGTAGAGTGAGGTTGTCTACATCTCAACTCCTTCATACCTCGTGAAAGACAGGATTGAATAACGTTGATTTTTTTTATTTTTGTGAGTTTTATTTGTTTTGTTTATTAATTTGAGATAGCCTACGAGTTTTACGATACGTTTATAAGCTAAAATTATGAGCTCATCGCCAAATAAGTTAGCTCATGACTTTTTCGATAATCAATAAGTGCATAAGCTAGCAAACCAAGTTAAGTAAAAAAATGTCCTTAGCAGCTGAATATGTTACGAGTATGTTTTTGTTTATGGCGGCAACCTGGGTTCGGTTATTATTGATAATGAACGTAACATAAAATTTGGCTTGGAGGAAAAAAATACATTTACAAACTAAAAATAAAATATTTTCCAACTTTAAATAACAAAAATTGTGTATCAAGAATTACGTAAATTCTTGTTATCCGGTAAATTTAAAGTAACATAAAAAAAATATAATCGAAAAACATACTTCTCTGGTAAATTTAACTACATTGTTCCTGACGCTCTAACGTGCGGGTAAACTAAATTATGGAGAAGTATGTTGCAATTTAATCCGCATTGTCAGATTATATTAGTATAGAAGTTTGTCATTGTCTATAGACATTTAGAAATGAGAATAGTTACAAGATTTTCAATATATTGCTTACATTACCAATCTCTCAATGGTCCACTAAAACTAAGCAAACTAAAGTATTACAGTAATAAATTGGTTTCTTGGAACCCCAATGGTCCAATGGGCCAAATGAGCAAAACTCTTTATTTGTTTGGTAGGCAAGTGGAAGTAAAGTAAGTACATTTTGCCATTTTCATTTTTCAGCTCCAACCAAAAGAAAGTATATATCATTTCAAAAATAAAATAATAAATAAATAAACAAACTTGTTAGTATGATATAACAATAGTCATTCTTGCACTTTAAGCATATTTAAAGAGAAAAAGACTTTATTAATTGTGTAAGAACAAAAGTAAACTTTGAGCCTTTAGGGAGATAGAATGAGATTAAAAACCTTATAATTGTATACTCAAATGGTGCAAGTTTCTTCATTACACTTGAACAGTACTTATAGTACTATTTTTCATCTTTTAATTTTATGTTGCATCCATATTTTTCATCCATAACAACTATATGAACCACAAACGTAACCGTCGCATGAAGAAATTGATTATGATGACTCAAATTAAAATATAGTAATATAAATTAATAAGTGCAAATAAATATTTTGTTGATAGTAGTGTTGTAATTGCTGGTAAAATGACTGAATAAATATAGGTGAAAAGATGTAAGTGGTTTTTTATTTTTTTTTTTTTATTTTTTTTTTTTTTTATTTTTTTTTAAGTTGGTTAGTGAATAGATAGTTCAATAATGGAGTAGGATTGGGAAGGAGTGACGGACGATGATTGGCATGAGGATGGTGTTTGACTCGGTTTTAAGTTAAAAGCGAATCGAACCAAAAATTTTGGTTTTTGCTTTCTAGAAATAGTTCTAGGTTTGATTTTTTGGTTTTTGGCTTCTTTTTCGTTTAGTTTTTTGGTTTCTAATTGATTTATCAACTGTAGGGTATTTTCAACATCGAATTTGCAATGCATAATAAATTAACACTTTCAAGTTTTAATAATAAAGAAACAAACAATAATGAAAATAAAACAAATACTATAATATAATTGGTTTATGAGTCCTAAATTGACACAATAATAACAACAAAAAATTAATAAACACCAAAAACCCTAAAAAAATGTTTATGCGTTTTAAATGACACATTCAAAAAGCAATCTAAACAAAATTGTTTTAAGATTAAATGTATTTTTTAGGTTCGGTTTCTCTGGTTTGCTTTTTATGCTAAAAAATACCGAATCATAAACTTCGGTTTTCGAAAATACGAAAAACCGAACCATCGGCTTTTCAAAACAGTTTCGGGCTTTTGGTTTCAGTTCTCAGTTATTTAAAGTTTAGGTTTGTTTTTTCGATTTTTTGCACACCCCTAAAAGATATGAAGGAGCAATGGATTCGTAATGAGGGATGTCCACAATTGGTTCGCTAGGGTTTGCAATAGGCGAAATGGGGTTCGTATGATAAAGAAAATGAGTTTTGTGGAAGAAAGGAGTGTTTATTTATTTTTATTTTTTTGAACGGCAAAAGAAGTGTTTATTAGGAGGAAGAAATGGTTCATTTAAGAAGATATAATTTTAGTTTTTTTTGCGTATATTTAATATCAAAGTTATTGCGAATTAGTTTTGAAATATTACGAATTTTTATAGTTTTTTACCAAAAATATCAAAAGAAATTTTTGAAAAGTGTATCGAAATGAATATCAAAATAAAGAGTGTCATATAATACATTATTCGACATAAGTTTATTTATTTTATTTTTTTTTTCAGTTACAATTTCACATATGTATGAGATTTAAGATATTAAAGAGGTGGAACTATAGACAATTAACATTTCAAATGAGGTTATGTTTGTCTGTTCACATCTTTCAATCATAATTTTAGCAATATTTTCATTTAACTATTTAAGTAAGTCACATTAAAAATAAGTGATATATTAGACGTCATATATGCAAATTTACCTAATTATATTATATGCCTTATAAAACATTTGATCAACTCTTACCATTTCTAATATCAAAACTAGCGTAATTAAGCAGTATCTCTTTGAAAGCATTTTTATGACCCAGATGCGTCGTTCCTCGTCAAATTAGGGGTGGAAATTCTGCCACATATGTCAAAAATAACAAATCAAATGTTTACTACATATAAAAGAAAATCAGTCAAATATGAAATATTGAAATAGTTAAATGTGAGAGCAAAGCTATAATAATGCAAGGTACCATCTATTGTTTGTTTTGTAGATCTATTGAACGAAACATGGTTGGACATTAAAATGCAAAGGCTGTATAAGGCTGTAAATTCCACCATCATCTAAATCTACGTGACGACTAACGTGCATTGTTAGTTATTTCACTAAATGTTTTTATATGTTCTTTGATACATGTTAAGAATTATGGTTTGAGTTGATTATCGAATGTTACAACATTTTGCAATTACATTTTGATATTTTCACGTTTTATGTATGAACATTATACGAAACACTTACCATAATATCGTAACTACAAATGTTTGCCGCTATAAAATTTCGTTGCAATGCACGGGTACTTGTCTAGTTGTTAGAAGCAATGTTTTGAAAACCGGGTTCTAGCTTATAGACCCGTGGAATCCACGAGATTTTAGAGGGGTTTGTGTAAAAAAAATAAGTACGTGAATAAAGTAAGGAAGAACAACGAAAGTAAACATTGTGAAATTTTCTTGTAACGGAATAATAAGTTATAAGTGATTGATAGTATAAAAAACAATACTTGTAAATATCTGTGTAATAAACATTCATTGTCTCGTGATCTCTAATATGTTTGTCTTCATAAGCAAATGTATGTAATGACTATTGTAACACTTCAACAAAGGTCCATTACGTGAACACCTAATAAGTTTAAAAAATATGTAAGTAAAAGAAGTCTGACATTTATAATAAGTGTAAATAAGAAAAATGTCATAAAACATGTAATATGTATACTGTACATACCTATTGACCGTTTGATCATAGACCTTGAAGAACTTAATTATATACCACATTTATAGTAGTTTTTGATAGGTTACGATCCGTATCTGAAACAATAACCTTCAAACTTTTTTTGCTTTTGACACGTGAAAGAGCCACATATAGTTGTCAATGTGTGAAAACATGACGTGGCACATAATGAATCACAAGGATGCTAATTCCATTATTTTAAAAAACAAAAATGTTAGAAATGTAAGTTGAAGAAATAAAGTTGCGTATTGTTTGTAACCCGTGTAGTACATGAGCTAATATGAATTTATTTTACTTCAATTATTCAAAATAATAATTGCCACTTAACAAAGTTTATCAAGATTCAAATTGAACAACGAAGGAAAGAAACTATTTTCGTGAATACTAACAACAACGACAAATTATTTTAAAGACCAACGCATTAATAAACTTCAATATTCAAGTCTTATATAACACGAGTCATTCGAAACTCGTGCTACGCACAAACTTTCTCTCTATGTGTTTTCGCGTAAATTTGTTTATGTTTTTGTAAATATAACAATTTTGATGAGTTTATAGTTTATTGGTTATTGTAGTTGTTTTTTTTCTTTCAAATTTTGTTTTAATTATACATTATTTTAGTTAAATTCCTTATTTGTAGTCTTATTTGTGAAGTTTAAGTCATCATGGTAACATAAATTAGTTTAATTACCAAGTTTTGTTGATCAGATAAACCATTTTTTCAAACATTTTGACCAATGTATTGAGGTGTCATTACGGAGCCAATTTAACTATCATACTTGTCATAAATTATGTTTCGTTTGTTTGATCAGGGAATAGGTTTCTAGTTATAAATTAATTTTCGCTAAGTGAGATATTTTATTGTATCAAGTCCATTTAAGTAACACATGAGTGCGTGATATAGTTAACATGTTAACATGGATGGTCTAACACAATATACTGGTGCTTTACTCATTACAACAAAACATATTGTTTTCAACTTTTAAGTGTTAATGTTTGCATACAATAGTCAAAATGCCCCAAACATATGAAGGAAAAACTGATCTCAAGTTGAGACACTTAAACATGGAAATCTTAAATGGAGTGATCCTACTGCGAAGACCAAGAGTAGTGCACGGCCATGAGCAAAAGTGTGTTGGTAATTACGTCACTGAATTTTTAGAAATCAAAGGCACATTCGAGTACCTGACAATGAAATGAACTAAGCCTTATAACACATTGTTGTTTATGGAACAAATGATCATTTTATTTAATTGCATTAACTGCGCAAAGGAAGGACCAACATGCTACCTTTTCCCTATGGCAAAGTAACTCCAAAATTTGTGTACTCTAACAGCATAGCCAGCATCCTCCAATCTGATTCATAGCACAAAATCAAATACCATCAGTACAAACATGTATCAGATGAGAATTCCGGCAAAAAAATATTGAGCAATCATTCATTCATGACTGAATTTTATGAACCATTCTATGAGGCAGCAATCCCAAATAACTAACCATCGGTCAATTCTATGGCAGCAATCCCGAACAACAAATCATCGGTCAATTCTATCTATAGTACATGTTCTAATGTTCGACGTAACATGATGGTTTACAGGTACAAGTCGTGTACGCGATGAACTATAAAAGGAAGTTTGCGCTAGTCTATATAAAAAGAACCATAGACATTTACACTTGATCATCTGTTTATTTAACATATATAAACAACATCCAAACACAAAACGAATGACTAAATCCTTATTGAACAACAGACTCTTGTACGTTTCTCTACTATTTAGTCATTTTCATTTCTTAATTAAATAATAAGTAGACTGACCAATTATGCTATCAGCAGGTTTCATAGCTATTTGGTTCTATTCTGACAGGCAAACGGCAATATCGTTAAAAACCCTAGTGTCAATGACCTGCAGTCTAAGAACTTAAGGAGCAGGGCTTAACTCTATAAGGATTTATCGGCTGCTATAAGTTTATCAAAACTAATAACATATGCCAGTAATGTTACGCAAACTTCACAAATAAGTAGCTAAAAACTGTATGATGATACTATGGCCCAACTGAATTGAAACAAAATGGATGGAAACAAAAAACTGTTCGTATATACATCATAAGCCATCAACACCGGATAAGTCGGTCATATGTGATTTATAAATTGTTCGTATAATGGTTTAGGAGTTCCTAATTGATAAAATTGAACTTCAATGACATTTAGTTACGGCCTAATAGTTGACCCTTTTCATTTGTAGTTGAAATTACTTGGTTTTGACCTGTTTGAAATAGGATATTACTCGACTCTCCATATTCATTTGTAAGCCTTGTTAATTTGGTTTAGTAAAGAGAGACTAACCTGAGCACATTGTAAGCAACCCGTGTCATCAATTTTCGTTTAGCGCATGTTCGGTGTGTTCGTTGGGCGCGTGATCATTCAGCGTGTGCTCTTGAGCAACCTGTGTCATCAATTTTCTTGCAAATTCCTTCAGCAACTTACGTCATCAACAGCGCCCCTTAACAACTTGTCTTTTTTAACCTACTGATAAAGAAATTGACATCCATAAATGTGACCAACTAATCTAAATAAACCAATCAAACCAATCAGTGAGCACTTCTAATAAACCAAAAGGTTGTTCAATAGAAATAACGATTCTAACCTTATCGAGCTATATTGATCATTAGAGATAAACCATTACCAATCTCAACCCACTTTTAAGTAAATGGATCAGAACTCACATCTTTAGCATTTCCATATATAAATGAGATATAATAGATGATAAGATTAATACCTGCAATTAATATGGTAGCACCCTTTAGCAAGTTCAACCATATTATTGCGCTTACTACACTGACACTGACGTCATCGAATGCATGTTGTAAGAGACTTAAGTTTGGTCTCATTACCAATTGATTCTGCTTGATGTTGTCAGAGCATGAAATGTTTTCACGCCAAGGTGCTAGCATTATACTCACAATGACTATACCGATTTCAATGGTTTTAGGGTACGAACCAATGGTGTACCCTATAAACATGTCAATAAATCTTTCCAGTTTTATTTTATTCAGGAAATTAAATATTATTATTAAAATTTTATAATTCGTGTAATAATATTTGACCCGCCAATTATTTTGAACCCATATAAAACTATCCATTTTAACCTAGCCTGTTACTCACCCTGCCCATTTTGCCATCTCTAGTCAGCAACATAAGGTGCGATGTTTACTCATAGATTTGCATCTGTTGTAGCTGCAAAAAGGCGGAAAAAAAATTGTGTCCAAACTATGCGGAAAGGATGTCACGGTTCCCATGCTCTTATATATGTTATATAACCGTGGAAGCTTAAAAGTGACCCCTAATACTTTCAACAGATATAGGAACTAAAATAAATATACGGAGAACTTTTCTATGAGTTGACCAGTTCTTAATATATACGCAAAATTAAATAAGTCGAAGTTAGCAAGGAGACAGTCAGTTTAATCAACAACCTTTAATAAGAAATTATGCCACACCCATATGCGCTTTTAGATTTCAGTTATTACTATACGTGTTACAGAAACTTGAGATGTCTTGATACAACATACATAACCAATCACAAATTAAAAAATTCACAATTCAGAGGAACAATCTTTTTATTTTGTTTCACCAATTTTGTAAAATGAAATATAGAAACTGGTCTTAGAAAGAAATAAAACAATTTAGAGATTTTAAGCAACAAAAATGCACCAATTAAGTGGATTTAAGTTCGACCAAAATGATCTTTTTTCTTTTGTTGCCCAAATGTCCTATCTGTGACATGTTTAGATTTAATATATAAACCGAATCTTCCCATTCATTTGTAAGCATGTAAGTGTGGATTACTGAAAGAAACACCAACCTGAGCATATTGAGCTTGTGTACCATACATTATAACTTCCATCAAATCACTCGCTACCTTCTCATCTGAGGAAGTTTGTTTTGTTTCCTTTGGATTCAATAGGACACAACCCCTCACAGAATAACTTATAACCTGAAATCATTTAACAACAATGGTGATTTCAAAACGTTTGACTAAATCTCAAAAGGAAACGATATACAATAAGATTTTAACAGATTTTTAGCTATTTCAATTTGAAGAGTCAAAAAAATCAAAAGTATTTTTTTGTGACGGACTCAATACACAAACTTAGGTTGTAGTATCTAAAAGAGCCATTTTTAGTTCTATAAAGTTTGATGGTGCACAAATTAGTTACCTTGCCATCCATGCTCTGTTGTTAGCAGCGCCTTCCAGTGAAGAATATCATACGAAACCATACGAAACCAAAACCTTTTGACATAATGAATGCACGGTCTTTTACTACTCTAGCTGCAGAAAGTAACATAAAAAAGCATATTCATCAAATATATAAACAATAATTCATTGTTCTTAGAATGGACTAAACTAGTACTCACCGAAGTTATGGTTGATCATATTGATATATTTATACCAAAATCAAATAAGCTGCCAATAAAATTAGAGAAAACAAATTAGAGCTGCAATGAATAGAATTGATCCAAGTTTCTTCACATGAGCAACGATTGCCTTCAAACATACTTTGCATTACATAATTATCATCAATAAACATAAATTTAACTTACCCCGCAATATCTCAGCGTGGAAGAATGGCTTGTAACCAACTTCATCCTTTCAACATAATTCTATAGTTTATTTTCCTGAAAATATAACAAATAATAAAACACAAGTTGTCATTCGGACATTACATCGAACACTTGGTATGCATATACAACCAAATGACATACAAATAGGATCAACCAAAATAACATAAATTCAAATTGAAAAAACAAATTAAATCGAAACTTGTATTAACATTAAAATTGAAAAAACAAATTAAATCGAAACTTGTATCATCGATTGAATTGAAACAATCAAAAATCAATTCTGAATTGAATTACTGGGTTTGCATCATAAACATAAAAAAATAAAAATAAAATTAAAATTAAAAAAAAAAACAGCAATAATATATGTAGACCAAATCGATTCAAATTCAATATAATGAAATCTTACCGAAACTATTGGGTGAAATGCAGTAGAAGGACGATTTTGATTTTGTTTTGAATATGATTTTTATCTTGAAAGGCCTTTTTGGGTTTATTTGAATTGTGTTGAATATGATTTTAATTTAGAGGAGAAGGCGTATGAAATAAGCTTTGGTGGATAATTGAATGTGTTTAATGAGTTATCAAAAATAACAGAAATCAATTAGTGCATAGAAGTGTTGTACACAATGAAAGCATTAATTATTTTCTGACCAATAGGAGAGAAGACACATCAGCGCATTAATTGTTTTTGCTGCTTCAACGACTTGTAAATTATTCTGTTTTATTATATAAAATAGATAAAACATTTGATCAACTCTTACCATTTCTAATATCAAAACTAGCGTAATTAAGCAGTATCTCTTTGAAAGCATTTTTATGACCCAGATGCGTCGTTCCTCGTCAAATTAGGGGTGGAAATTCTGCCACATATGTCAAAAATAACAAATCAAATCTTTACTACATATAAAAGAAAAACAGTCAAATATGAAATATTGAAATAGTTAAATGTGAGAGCAAAGCTATAATAATGCAAGGTACCATCTATTGTTTGTTTTGTAGATCTATTGAACGAAACATGGTTGGACATTAAAATGCAAAGGCTGTATAAGGCTGTAAATTCCACCATCATCTAAATCTACGTAACGACTAACGTGCATTGTTAGTTATTTCATAATTTATGTAATGTTCATTTTCAGTTTCACTAAATGTTTTTATATGTTCTTTGATACATGTTAAGAATTATGGTTTGAGTTTTTATCGAATGTTACAACATTTTGCAATTACATTTTGATATTTTCACGTTTTATGTATGAACATTATACGAAACACTTACCATAATATCGTAACTACAAATGTTTGCCGCTATAAAATTTCGTTGCAATGCACGGGTACTTGTCTAGTTGTTAGAAGCAATGTTTTGAAAACCGGGTTCGAAATCGACCCGGTCGAGTCACCGGGCACCGGTTCGACCGCCGGGTCAACCTAGTTCAATTTATTATTTTTTTTATTTTTTCAACCGGTTCGACCACCTGGCTAACCCAGGTTTTTATTAAAAAATTTTGAAAAAACGAAACCCGGCCGGGTCTAACCGGTTAACCCGGTTTTAAAAACCGGGTTTTTTGACCTATTTTTTGGCCGGAACCGGTCGAACCGGTTAACCCGGCCGGGTCGACCCGGTTTCAAAACACTGGTTAGAAGCGATCGACTTGATGGTCGTTATCTGGTAAGAGCATTATGAGAAAGTGTGTTGTACTTTTTTACTTTCAATACCGACCAAACAATTTTCTTTGGTTCTATTATATTTTCTTATTGTTTTTTAAGTTTGGTTTTGGTTTTATTACGCTTTGGTCCCAACCATAGCCGAGGTGGGTCCACGTTTCACGACCTAAATAATGTAAACAAAAGTAGCCGCATGTGTATATATTATTAACCAGAAATCAGCCACCACATATTCGACGGTGTATATATGTAGGGCCAAAAAAACACTCAAACTTTATCATGATAACGAGATAAGGAATGTAGTCCATTATTGACTTCTTGTTCATGTCATGCAATTTTTGTGCGTATTCAAAATTATTACGACAAAGATGACAAGTATCTTGTACACAATTATTTGAATGAGATATCGTATTTTTGTTTGATTGTTTTGCTCTTGCCTTCATAGTAGATGGTAACGAATATCTACATTTGAGATGTCTCAAATTGGAAATGCAAAATGTTTGTTACGTATGGGATTTATTGAGTGAAAATTAGTAAACCACGTACGAGACTTAGTGCCATGTCCTCATGGTTCCACCGGTAGACCGTTCGGGTCCAATTCGAGAATTACAATCGGCAATTTACTCAAGAAGGGGCTAAATTGGTTTCTACAGAGTGTTTGGATTGCTTATTTATTCTGCTTATTTGTATTTCTTTAAGTAGAAAACCAGTTTTCTCATTCAACCACTTCCTGTTTATTTGTTTGTTTGAAGATTACTTTTCATTCGCTGGTAAGGCGCTACTCACTTTCGTATACTTTATTCGAAATTTAATTTAAACGAGTCGGGCGCCGGTCCGCCGCGTTAGGGCGGGGCGTTGTTTCATGCTGTTGAACAATGGACGGTAAAAAAAAAAAAAAAAAAAAAAAAAAAAAAAAGTACAGCCAATGCAAATGCATCCTTACGTTCTGATGGCAAATACCTATCATCACACATAAGATGTACATAACAGGTAACACATGATTGCATTTTCTAAATCAAAGTGAATGTGTAATTGTATATTAATAAGAGTTATATGTGTATTGTTATCCCAGTTCTGTTTTGTAACGATCATGGTACACACTGTAACAAAAAAGGGAAAAAAAAGTCTTAAACTAAGAAATCACAACCAAAGAGACATCTTCAATATATGATGCTCATGTTTCACCATAGGAAATTAGCATACCCCGACACCAGGCTTTGTAAGTACCTATTTAGCGCGCTTCTGTGATCCAATTTCAGTACAGATTCCATCAAACTCAAATGTATCTGAATCCCAGTTATCTGTATGTACTTTCGACCTTCGAAGCTGAAATAATAGAATAAAAAAATTTCAGTGCACATTTATATCATAACAAAACCTTTGAAGCAACAGACGTGGCACTAAAATACGTCAAAGTTCAATTCCACAGAATCTGCAAAATTAGTAGCAGTTGTGACTGTTTCACTGTTTCATGTACATAACTTTACATCGGCTTGAAGTCTTCTAGATGGCAAATACCTGAGGTACTAATAAACAAACGGCATNAAAAAAAAAAAAAAAAAAAAAAAAAAAAAAAAAAAAAAAAAAAAAAAAAAAAAAAAAAAAAAAAAAAAAAAAAAAAAAAAAGCAAGTACAGCCAATGCAAATGCATCCTTACGTTCTGATGGCAAATACCTATCATCACACATAAGATGTACATAACAGGTAACACATGATTGCATTTTCTAAATCAAAGTGGATGTGTAATTGTATATTAATAAGAGTTATATGTGTATTGTTATCCCAGTTCTGTTTTATAACGATCATGGTACACACTGTAACAAAAAAGGGAAAAAAAAGTCTTAAACTAAGAAATCACAACCAAAGAGACATCTTCAATATATGATGCTCATGTTTCACCATAGGAAATTAGCATACCCCGACACCAGGCTTTGTAAGTACCTATTTAGCGCGCTTCTGTGATCCAATTTCAGTACAAATTCCATCAAACTCAAATGTATCTGAATCCCAGTTATCTGTATATACTTTCGACCTTCGAAGCTGAAATAATAGAATAAAAAAATTTCAGTGCACATTTATATCATAACAAAACCTTTGAAGCAACAGACGTGGCACTAAAATACGTCAAAGTTCAATTCCACAGAATCTGCAAAATTAGTAGCAGTTGTGACTGTTTCACTGTTTCATGTACATAACTTTACATCGGCTTGAAGTCTTCTAGATGGCAAATACCTGAGGTACTAATAAACAAACGGCATAAGGAAAAGTATACTTAACAAAACTTCTCTAAAAAAAAAAGCACATCCGAATCCCGGTTAGTGGAAAAATTGAATTCATTCAGTACGTAATTCTGTAAAAATTATAGGTATAACAAAACTTACGTTGCCATGTGCGTACGATTGCTTTCTTTTGTAGACTCAACTGGCAATGTCGGCTTCGAAACCTTCTTTACATTTACCATTCTGAATAAAAATGCAAAAACAACCAATGAATTGTGATGCCATCAAGATACACACTTTCCAAGCCCAATATAGTAGAAAGTATATTACTTCCAATAATTTGGCATCATTAAGATAACACAGGTAGCTCGATATTTAAGGATAATTTTCGCACCTCATTTGCACGCGTGACAATGGAAAATTTTGGATGCCAAAGTCCTCTCATGTAATCCAGAAATCTCCCATGGCAAAGTTCCGCACTGCAACCAACACACTCTGAATTATATCTTTTCTTATTAGCTTAGGGGGTGTCTTGGGGCTGTGGCGTATTTTTAAGCAGTAGGCGTTTTCCGTTAGTCAAACTTCTGCTACTTATTTTAAAATAGACAAATTCTTGGTGCTAGTTTGATATTTCAACTGAAACTGAAATCGGCTTTCATGTATAATAAAGCAAGGTATTTTGACATTATAGGAGAAGACGGACAAATACCCTCGTGGGTTATACCTTTCGATAAAACCATCTGCAAAATAAACAAATCCAAACACAATCTTCATAAAGGGTTGCAAAATAAATGACTGGCTATTGTTTCTAGATATGTTTCGGAATCACATTTGATTTTGTCAAAAAATATAAAATCAATACCAATATAATCCATCATTAAACATTTTTTTTTTAAATTACAACTTAAAAATAAGAAAGATATAGAAGAAACTGACCATCTTATCAAGATGAGTAGTAGCAACCCAAGAATCCATAGTCACCAGTGTACATTCTCTCGTATGGTTTCTGTTGTAACCGATGTTAGGCGGGGGTAAGGCGTAAGATGGCAAATGCAGATANAATATAAAATCAATACCAATATAAGCCATCATTAAACATTTTTTTTAAAATTACAACTTAAAAATAAGAAAGATATAGAAGAAACTGACCATCTTATCAAGATGAGTAGTAGCAACCCAAGAATCCATAGTCACCAGTGTACATTCTCTCGTATGGTTTATGTTGTAACCGATGTTAGGCGGGGGTAAGGCGTAAGATGGCAAATGCAGATAACAATGTCCCTTACTCCGTTCCAATGGTAGGGGTACCCTTTCTTCCGAGGCCAGCCGCTTTCACAAAGTCACTGAAAATTTGCAGATGGGGTATGAGATCAGTTGCTATGCGTGTAATTCAATAGTGGAAAAAAAAGGTAAATACTTACATGATTCGGTCTCGTTTAGAAGCACTTTTAATTGGGGCGTATGCACCCTTCTTGACGTTCAATGCTACTAATGTTGGATAACTGTAACCACCAATTTCAACATGGCTCTCGAGTTCTGGCTGTTTACGTACATTAGCCTACACATAACCGCACAAAAAAATTAACTTATTATTAATATTTAATATTTCTACTTGTTAAAATAGGCTGCCTCGAATTGAAACAAACCACGTTTTTTCCATGTTTCTTTTTGTACCTAAGTAACTAAATATGTGACATAAGTGATCTAGAAATGTCTTGAAAACAGTTCTTGGCGCTAATGTTCATACTATTGTGTACTATTGTGATACCTGCCCATATAAATAATTATAAAAAAATATGAGACCAACCTTTGTTTCCTTCCCTTTTGAAGCTTCGTCACCTTGGTGTAAGCTCGTTCATGAAAGTTTGTTGATAATTCCCATCTTCCCCTTTCGCTGGACCAGCTAAAATTGCGAGTGCACGAACCCTCACCTGTAGCATAGTTAACTTTCTTCATCGCACTCGAAATAGGAGCAACAACCTTCATTCTGTGAAAACAAACAACAACATTAATTCAATATTTCTACATCAAGTTCTAAACAAAATACACAATCCCAAACGTCCACTAATTACAATTTACGATAAGTTGAACTAAAAGAATCAGATAATCAGAATACTTGTCAGAAACAAAAAAGACTTAATAATTTGAGCTTATACGCTTAACTGTTTGGTGAGTTTCAACTAAGCCTACAAACAACCTAAATACCAAACACAAATCCAAAAACTTTCAGCTCCTACGCCTAAACTGTTACCATCATTAAACTAATACCCACATGAATTATTTAACGCCAAATGAAATCAACATTTATGTATAACCAAAAGCATATGCATACCTTTAATTGAACACGGAGCGAGTCTTTTTACCTCCATCTGGATCCAAAAAAGAAGTGACAAAATTAGTACTTGATTCCTAAACTAACCACCAACAACATCACTTTTATCATCTTTTTCAACCGACCCACTTTCTACTAAAACATCACTTTTGTCTAACCACCCACGACGTCGTTTTTCGTCTTTTGCCCTTCCTCCTTCGCTCTCTACTGCCACGTCTCTCCTTCACTCCCTACTGCCATATATAGTCAAAGAAATATACTTAATTTAGGATGCAAGATCATAACAAAACACAAAGCAAAAAAATAAGCAATCTGAAGAGTCACTTCTAACCCAAAGCATGTACAGACCTTTTTGATGAGTTTTCCGGAACAGCAACCGACAACTTCCGTGTAGTTGTGTTACTGATTATTAAAATTAATTTTGTTATGTTGGGGAGAATCCGAGCGATCTGCAATAATTTTTGACGGTTTCCGATGTGAAGATTCATCGAAACTGAAGGAGGTGAAGGCGGTGATGCAAGAAAGAGTACTCCCGAACATTCGGGAGTGATCTGTGTGTGCTATATATTTTTTAGGCGGTGGAAAACTCTTGGGCCAAAGACAACAATGGATCGGACAGCTAGCAGGCCAAAAAAAAACGGGGAGCCCACTTTACTAAACGGCGTAGTTTTGATCAGGATTTAATATATATAGTAATGACATTTCAATTTCATATTTAACCTAAAACATTTTATAAGTAAACGAGGCATGCAGAACCCGTGCTACACACGGGCTAAGAATCTAATTATTAATCGTGTATTCTTTCTGTATATTGGCGAGTGTATACTTAATTATTGTTTAGTATGTTGTATGAAATGTTTTAACTTTCTTGTATAAAAATTTAAAAATGTTTTATGTTGTTTTGGTTTTGTGGTGTTGTATTTTATATATGGGCTTTTTGTTATTAAGCTGTGATGCTTTGTTTCTTTTGGCCTATTACTTATTTGCATGATAAAAAAATGACTTTGTTTCTTTTGGTTATTACTTAGCCCTACAATACTTGTCCATTAGATGGTTTTTGCATGGTAATATGAAACACACGCGGTCTATCTAATTGGTCATAGTTTAATGTGCGTTAAATATTTTCTTTATTAAGTTTGTAAGTTAAAGTTTGTGTAATAATGTATATATAATAATGCCACATAAACTGTATAAAAATTGTTACAAACCTTTTTAGCTTTATCTCATTTTATTGTACAACTAATTTTATTGAAAATTAACATTGAAGTCTAACTAATATTAATAAATTTTATCAATAAACTCAATTCTAAATAGCTAACTAAATGAGTATTAATTAACACACTATTAATAATTCCTAAAACCTTTGCACTCCACTATTATGTCTTGAACTTAATTTTTTTAATTTACAAATGGGTTTGAGCAAAAATTATGTACTTTTTCTTTTATATTCATTATTCAAGTTGCATGCTTACATAAACTAATCATGCTAAAAAGTATCATTTAACCATTTAAATGTTGCTTTACATACATGCTCGTGCACATTTTCTTTAATCAATTCGCATATATGAGCTACATCAATAGAAAACACACATAAATTACTTGTATATGAAAATGCATTAACATAATACATATATCTATATATATTGCCTTATGTTAAATCATCGATTATTCTTGCAACCTTTTCAACTTCATCTCAATCAATAACCGATTTTTATTTCTATACTAATTACTAAATATCATGTGATAAACTCCGGCAAGCCTTGCACTTCCATCTCGATGTTGTATATACTTCACATTAAATGCACCGGTTTTGTTTTTCGATAAAAGTTTAAACTTTTGCTTATGTTTAAAACTCAACTTTTTTATTTGATATTATAATTTACAAACGGATTTAAGTCAAAATTATGTATTTTTTCCTTTCTATTCATTACTCAATGTGATATTTTTAATATGTCGTATTTTGCTATTATGGCAAACTCATTTAATGGGCGTAAATATTGGTTTCTCAATAATGATTCCACATATAGAAAAAGAAAACACTTTGCGATGTGCGGACCTTCTTCTTTTCAATAATAATTCAATTGCACACGATAAATTCATTCTAATATTTCTCAAAGAGCATTCGAAAGCAACTATTCACATAAACTAATCACGCTAAAAAGTATCATTTAACCATTTAAATGTTGCTTTACATACATGCTCGTGCACATTTTCTTAAATCAATTCGCACATGTGAGCTACATCAATAGAAAACGCACATAAATTCCTTGTATATGAAAATGCATTAACATAATACATATATCTATATATATGCTTATCTATAACAATCACCTAAATATGTAAGAAACAAAGAAAATAGTTGGTATCCCAATCTTAGGTTCCATTTATCTGAGCATGCATGATCTTGTGTGATTTTCATGGTACCTGCGTATGATAACTAAATTAAGGGAAAAAAAAAAGACCAAGTTAATTACAAAGATCTAAAAGATGTGTGAATCATCTCCAAAATGTTACAAAAGAGAATTTACATACCGCTACCAATAATCAAATATCTAAAAGATGTGTGAATCATCTTCAAATGTACACACTAAATGTGATTTTGGCCGGTTTATATAGGCATGAATTAGATTAAATCATTAATTATTCTTGCAACCTTTCACAACTCTTGCACTTCATCTAACCGACTTTTAATTCTATACTAAATGTCATGTGATCAATTCGGGCAACCCTTGCACTTCATCTCCTTTCATGATTGTATAGTTATTATGAGGCTACATTGAATTCCGAGCATTAGCTATCTTGTACTCTATGCAACTACTAAACGACTCCAACTTGTTTCTAACTCTAAAAACTCTATCATCATAACTCCACATTAAATTTAGGGACTGAATCTTATAATATTATAGANGCATACCTTTAATTGAACACGGAGCGAGTCTTTTTACCTCCATCTGGATCCAAAAAAGAAGTGACAAAATTAGTACTTGATTTCTAAACTAACCACCAACAACATCACTTTTATCATCTTTTTCAACCGACCCACTTTCTACTAAAACATCACTTTTGTCTAACCACCCACGACGTCGTTTTTCGTCTTTTGCCCTTCCTCCTTCGCTCTCTACTGCCACGTCTCTCCTTCACTCCCTACTGCCATATATAGTCAAAGAAATATACTTAATTTAGGATGCAAGATCATAACAAAACACAAAGCAAAAAAATAAGCAATCTGAAGAGTCACTTCTATCCCAAAGCATGTACAGACCTTTTTGATGAGTTTTCACCGGAACAGCAACCAACAACTTCCGTGTAGTTGTGTTACTGATTATTAAAATTAATTTTGTTATGTTGGGGAGAATCCGAGCGATCTGCAATAATTTTTGACGGTTTCCGATGTGAAGATTCATCGAAACTGAAGGAGGTGAAGGCGGTGATGCAAGAAAGAGTACTCCCGAACATTCGGGAGTGATCTGTGTGTGCTATATATTTTAAGGCGGTGGAAAACTCTTGGGCCAAAGACAACAATGGATCGGACAGCTAGCAGACCAAAAAAAAAACGGGGAGCCCACTTTACTAAACGGCGTAGTTTTGATCGGGATTTAATATATATAGTAATGACATTTCAATTTCATATTTAACCTAAAACATTTTATAAGTAAATATAATTAAAATTTTATACCAAAATAATTATTTCTATAAATAAATTTGGACTTTTAGATAAATAAACGAGTTTAAAGAGTAACTTCAAAAACACTTATCTTATAAGTACTTATTTTTAAGCAGAAGCAAAAGCATAAAATATAAGCAATCTTATACATCCTCCTAATGTAAAAAATAAAAAATAAAAATAAATAAAATAAAAAGTTTCTTTTGAGATTTGTTTTCGATAACTATAAAAATGCCGCTCCAGATCCAATCGAGTATTTATTTTATTTTTTTACTTTTTTTTTTTTTTTTTTTCTTTTTAGTGCTAAACACTGTAAAAAGTTAAAAAATCCCGTTACTCTTTTATTTCACTTCAAGTTGATGCTGTAAAGATAAGAAAAGTAATGTAAGTACTAAGTGTTGAGTAGATAAAAATGAGTAATGTATGTGTGAATCATATTCCACTAGCAGGGTATCCGCGCGTTGCAGCGGCGGGTACTCTGAAATAAAAAATTTCGATGAATAATGTATTTTTGTTTATTATGTTCTTTTTGAAAATAAATTTATGGATATCAAGAATTTCGTATAGCCCGTGCCCGTTCGGACTCGAACCCGTTGGCCCGTGCCTGTTCGGGCTCGCGCCTGTTTGGTCCGCGCCCGTTCGGGTTCAAGCCTATTTGGCCCGTTGCCCGTTCGGGCTTGAATATTTGTATAATGTGTTTTATTATTTGTAGTATTGAAATTTAATGCATGAATTGTGTTTAATTTGGTTGTACAATATGCTTGATAATTTGTATTTCTTATGTAAGGGGTGTTTTAATAACTGTATTAATTGTA
>LBNU01033831.1:364806-380762 GCA_014162995.1 Artemisia annua
CTTATAGAGTTAGGGAATTGAACGCACTCCCTACGACTTGTTAGGAATACACCCGTCATCCACGCAAACTCAACATACTAATTACATGGTAAAAGATAGTTAGGGAGTAATGAAATCTAAGTAAACACTACTTTCCCCACCATTGTTTTCTCAACACTTTAATTTTAATTCGCATAAGTAGATACTTGGGTTAGTTGACTAGCAACTAATTCCTCCCGCTCCTTCAAAACCGAGATTTTACTGCTTTCTAAAAAACATAAAAATACAAAAATAATCATCCTCCACCCTTAGACCTTAATTAGAGTAGTTTTTAACCTAACGAACACTATTCCCTGTGAGAGAACGATCAATCCCCCGGTACTTGCCACTACACTATACTACATCGGTCAGGTACACTGCCTGGTGGGGATTGCAAGCTTCTCGAGATCCCTCGAGAGGTAAAACGAAGTGCGTGTTGCAATCCACGCGCATCACTATACCACGCACCAGTGAGCACACCCACTTGGGTGTCTCGTCATACCAACTGAATCAGTAATTTCACCCTTGGTGGAAGTCCTTGGTGGTGGGTTGAAGGTCATACCAAACGCACCCACTTGGGGCTGTGGTGCACGAAAACAAACACCCCTGGTGTCGTTGTTGTTAGCCAATTCATGACACCCTACGCGGGTGATGGTGGTCGAGTTAAGAGCAGGGCCAAAAGTAATACAATTACAAAGTAGAGAGGACAAAAGTCCAGGTTTAAAAGCTAACTCCATTTTGAATTTCGAAAACTTGAAGTTGCTAAGAAGTGAAGTAAAACATACCACTGTGAGCAACCAAAACACGCATCTATTTAATCTTTCGCGAGTTTGCAAGTTGACGTAATGAGGTAACCAGTCAAAACCCATCCACTGTGGTTCAACCACAGTGGGTTTTTGACCCGTAATCAATGTCATCTCAACTCCAAAGGCTCACCACTGTGGCTCGACCACAGTGGGTATGACTCGCGACGAAGCCAATCATAACCTCAACTCAAGGTTTGGCAAGAAAATTCAAATGTTAACACTTCCATCCAAGCCAATGTCCACGTTTTGTTTATAAAACATTTAAAGTTTATAAGGTTCTAAAAGATGCTGTAAACAATTTATCTATTACTTATATGTCAAGATTTATTACATCTTTAAAAAGAATATAGCATACCACACAAGATCAGATTAACAACCAAAGAAAAAAAAAATAATCATTCCCAGATTCATGGCTATAGGTCGATTGACTCCAAAAGTCAAAAACATTAAAATTACACATATGCAAAACTCTACGCAAGTTTTTATAACAAGAACTCAGATTTATGCATTATCAAAAATCCCAGTAACCACATAACAACGACATATACAAAAGAAACATCAGGACAAGGATTCTTACGACAAGAGAGTCGAATGACAGAGATGAATAATGAGACCCAAATCTGATGCCAAGCAAACCCACACACCTTTGATGATGGCTTCAAACCCTTGAACCAGATATTGTTAACACCTTGCTGAAAATTATTATGAATAAGAGTGTGTGTGTGTGGATTCTGCTGGACATCGAGTACCAATAAAAGGAAATATTATAGAAGGTCTTCAACATCTCTTTTGGACATGGAAGTTGAGGATTAACCAAAATAAGCTAAGGTTGACATCTTCCTTTGATTCTTATGAAGTTATAGCCTCGTTGACTCCTGGGGAGAGGGCAAAATAGAGGTGACAGAAGGCTGGGAAAAGGAGAAAGTTTTATAGCTTCATAGCTCTTAGTGATGGTGACTTGTGATAGTCTCGATGTGCTGGAGAAGAAGCCAAAGAGAAACAGGTTAAAAGGGACGTTTATATGTGGTGGGGTGTTATCAGGGGTAGGATAAGGGTTCATATCTTCTAGTTTTATTAAAAGAGAATGTATTTCGTGTACTCCGTGTCCCGTTGAGCCCCGGTGAAATGATGGCACTCCGGTTTCATATAAACGTGAAAAATATAATTCCGGGAACGTTTTCATAAGAATAGCATAAACGCAGAAGTTTTTGACTCCGGGAATAATTTATAAAAATTAAACTGTAATTTAAGCGGTGCCGGTACGCGTGTGGTGTCGTGCTCTAGTAAACGCGAGATATTTCTCGGTATAGTTGGTAATAATCAGTAATGGTTAGAAAGTGGGAAATTTATATTTTCCGATAAAGTTCAGTGATGTAGAGTACTACTGTAAGCTACCGTGTGCGGTTCACAAACAGTTATGTTAGCTTATGTATGCTTAGTTCAATAGTTCAGAAATAATAAATTGGCATTTATTATTAAAATTTTAGATGGAAAATTACCGTTTGTTACAGCCTTCCCGCCTTAGTAGAAAACCGTCCTCGGTTTTCAGTTAGAGTTACCCGATGGGGTTGAGAAAAGATGAGGGTATTTACGTTTGATTTCGTCTTCACGCTCCCACGTGAATTCAGGACCTCTTCGAGAGTTCCAACGGACTTTGACAATAGGGATGCGGCTTTGCTTAAGCCGTTTGACTNACATCGAGTACCAATAAAAGGAAATATTATAGAAGGTCTTCAACATCTCTTTTGGACATGGAAGTTGAGGATTAACCAAAATAAGCTAAGGTTGACATCTTCCTGTGATTCTTATGAAGTTATAGCCTCGTTGACTCCTGGGGAGAGGGCAAAATAGAGGTGACAGAAGACTGGGAAAAGGAGAAAGTTGTATAGCTTCATAGCTCTTAGTGATGGTGACTTGTGATAGTCTCGATGTGCTGGAGAAGAAGCCAAAGAGAAACAGGTTAAAAGGGACGTTTATATGTGGTGGGGTGTTATCAGGGGTAGGATAAGGGTTCATATCTTCTAGTTTTATTAAAAGAGAATGTATTTCGTGTACTCCATGTCCCGTTGAGCTCCGGTGAAATGATGGCACTCCGGTTTCATATAAACATGAAAAATATAATTCCGGGAACGTTTTCATAAGAATAGCATAAACGCAGAAGTTTTTGACTCCGGGAATAATTTATAAAAATTAAACTGTAATTTAAGCGGTGCCGGTGCGCGTGTGGTGTCGTGCTCTAGTAAACGCGAGATATTTCTCGGTATAGTTGGTAATAATCAGTAATGGTTAGAAAGTGGGAAATTTATATTTTCCGATAAAGTTCAGTGATGTAGAGTACTACTGTAAGCTACCGTGTGCGGTTCACAAACAGTTATGTTAGCTTATGTATGCTTAGTTCAATAGTTTAAAAATAATAAATTGGCATTTATTATTAAAATTTTAGATGGAAAATTACCGTTTGTCACAAAGTAAGAAGATTGATAATTGTAATGTTCAAAGTTGTTTTGTATCTTAAAGCCTTTGGCATAATAGGTTAGGTCACCCTGCAGATTAGATTTTAAGTATTTTAAAAAGTAAACTTGAATTGGAAGTTTTTAACACTTCCACACCATTTGAAGTGTGTCAAATACTCATATGGCTAAGCAAGCTAAGGAGTCTTTCCTTTTGAGAAATCATAAAAATGACTATGTAGGTCAAATTGATCATTTAGACGTTTGGGGACCTTATATAATCAAAAGTAGATATGGCCTCATGTATTTTCTTATTGTTACTGATGATTTTAGTAGAGATGTGTGGGTGTTCTTACTTAAAAGCAATGATGAAGTTTTTTCATATACCACTGTATTTTATAATTTGATTAAAAATTAACTTGATAAAATGTAAAGGTTTTTAGAAGTGATAACATAATTGAGTTTGTAAATAAACAATTCAAGAGCTTTTGTGAATTAAATGGTATTATTTATCAAACATCTTGTGCTTATACACCTCCGCAAAATTAGATTGCTAAGAGAAAACATAGACACTTATTGAATATAGCTAGAGCTCTTATGTTTCAAGAGGGTGTTCCCTTTAACATGTGGACTAAGTGAATTCTAACAGCAATCTGTTTATTCAACAGGGTTCCATCTGTAACCATATCTGGAAAAAAAATCCCTATGAGTTAGTATACTAGTTAGAACCTAATCTCTCTCATTTAAGATCTTTTGGTTGTTTGTATTTTGAAACTGTTTTAAATAATTCAGATAAGTTTTCTGCTGCAAGGTCAGGATAATGTGTTTTTCTTGGTTATTATTTAAATAAAAAATTATACAACTTATACAGTTTGGATACTAACATATAGTGTTTAGTAGGGATATTAAATTTTATGAAACTCTATATCCTTTTAGAAATGGATATTTGTCTAGAGATGATATGTTTGAAATTGATATGTCAACAGCTTAAATTTTGTTTGATAACGAAAGACCTAGTGACCCTAATGAAGAAGTTGGTACAAAATCATCATCTGAGACTATTTCAGAACCTGTAGTTCATAGCAGAGGGTTCTACGGATACCTCTACTTCTAATAGTGAGAAAAATATTCAAACAACTTCTATTCATCGTAGTGTAGAAAATAATGATACACTAGGCAATATAATTGCAGAAGGTAACTCCAATGGTGATGGTGCAACATCTGAAGATGAAAATTATGATTTCGAGGGTGAAGATTTTGTTAATTTTGATATGTTGTCTAAATCAGATGAAGGTGATCCAAATAGTGTTGTAGGTGAGGAGTCTGTTACGAGGTCAAGTAGAACTTCTAGCTTACCCAGTAGGTTAAAGGATTTTGATGTAGAATGGAAAGTCAAGTATGACCTAAATAGATATGTGGATTATGCTTACTTGGGTTCTAAAATATATTCTTTTGTGAAAAATCTGAATAAAACAGTTGAACCTAAAATTTATAAGGAAGCTTACTGATAGTAAATGGATTGAGGCATTGAATGATGGGATGGAGGCTATGAATATGAATGGAACTTGCGATATTTCTGAGCTTCCAAAAGATAGAAAGCCATGGATTTACAAGATTACGTATAAATACTATGGTGAAATAGAGAGGTATAAGGCCAGACTTTTAGCTAAAGTTTATAGTCAAAAGGAATGAATAGATTTTGAAGAAGCATTTTCTCTTGTGGTATAGTAACAGGGGTTACTATTAGAGATGGTTTTAAGATTTGCAGTTCAAAATGAGTGGTATGTGTGTCAACTTGATGTTAACAATGCCTTTTTGTATGGTGATTTGGTTAAAGATGTTTATGTGTCTCTTCCAGAAGTGTATTTTGTTCCTGGTTATAAAAGGGTCTGTATGTTAAAGAAATTTTTATATGGTTTAAAACAGACTCCAAGGAAATCAAATATAAATTTAACTACTATTTTGTGTGTATTTGGTTTTACTCAAAGTAAAATGATCATTCTTTGTTTACTAGAACGAAAATTGATACTTTTGTTATTTTACTTGTGTATGTGGATGATAGTATTATACCTGGTAATTCATTGTATAAGTGAATTAATGAATGTAAACAACTGTTAAGTTCCAGGTTTATGATAAAAGATCTAGGTAAATTGAAATATTTTTTTTAGTTATTGAAGTCATTAAGCAAAAACAAGGTTTTAGTTTTTCTCATTGGAAATATTGTCTTGAGTTATTAAATGAATTTGGTATGCATAGTTGCAAACATTTTTAAACTCCAATTGAAGTCTCTCATAATAAAGCAAATCTGAACATAATTGAGAATGATGATTATCCTTTGGTATGCTTTGATAACTTTCAAAAGTTGGTGGGTAAATTGATTTAACTTACAATTACCCTTGATATTTCTTATGTTGTCCATAAGCTAAGTCAGGCTATGCATGGTCCTCTTTATTATGATCTTAAATTGGCATTTTAGAGTGTTAAGGTATCTTAAGGGAGCTCCTCGTAAGGAAGTGCTATATAGTAAACATAATATTTTTGAGTTAACTGCATATGTAGACTCTAATTGGGCAAAATGTATAGCTACCAGAATGTCTATAACAGGGTATATAGTCTTCTTAAGTAATTGTTTGGTTTCTTGAAAAAGTAAAAACAGTTTATTTTAGCCAAATCTTCTCGGGAGGTTGAATACAGGGGCTATGTGCAGTGTTGCTTGGGAAATTATTTTATTTAATGTTGTTGACTGATTTCAGAGTCAACCATTCTATACTAGTGAGTATGTTTTGTGATATTAGTGCAACTATGGAGATTGGTGCAAATTCTATTTTCCATGAGAGAACAAAGCATTTTGAATTTGATCTACTTTTTAAGAGAAAATATTGCAGAGGGAATTTTCAGAATGTACAAAGTTTCTTTTGGGGATAATGTTGCTGATATTTTCACTAAAAGCTTATAGACTGCTGAACATACGAAGTTGTTTGATATACATCTGCTTAACTTGTACCAGCCTTAGATTAATGGGTGTATTGAAAATAATGTTTAATCTAAGGTGTTACAAGTTGAAGGGTTTGGTTGTCATTTATGAAAGTGTGTTTTGTATAGTGTTGGTTACTTTTGCAAGTTATGTCAAAGTCGTCAAAGTTCAAGGGTGCTGCTTGTACTCGTGTTGGAAGTTAAAGGGGCAAAAGAGAAACATCTCAAGACGGAGCTATATATAATTTTTGTTTATTGTTTTTTTTTCCAATAACTTTTATTTTACTTTCTCTCTCAAACCGTGTGTCCTAGCTATGTGTGATTAGTGTGTTAGGGTTTGATCTTTTTGTCTAAATTTTCTTCTTTCTTTGTATGCTTTGAACTTAAAACATCACACAGTATCGTACATGTGATGATATGCAGTAAATAAAAATAAAAAGAGAGATTTGCTGAATTAAAATTGATTTTGTGAATGCTAAGAGTGCGTTTAGTTGGGAACACTTTTATATTTTACAAAATGTAGAAAATGTTTTGTGAAAAACAAGAAAAAAAGAGATCGCGTTCAAATCAACGTTTTCCAACAAAATATTTTGCAAAACACAAAATCCCCTATTTCTTAACTTAAGAAGGAAAACTACAAAACAAATTTTAGTTGTTTTCCTTGTTTTTCTTTGTAACCCACAACACTCATTCCCCTTACTCAAAATAGAAAATACAAAAATCAACTAAACGCATTTTCTATATTTTCAAGTGTTTTGTGAAGATAAATTTCCCTTCCAAATTTTTACAAAACTAGGTGTAGAAATTAAACAAGATAATTTTTTTCCAACTAAATGCAATAATAAGTGTTGTTTCAAAAGTTTACGGTTATCTTTGCCCTTAATTGTTTTATGATTTTATCACTTATCTTCTACGTAGAGAAGTTTTTGAAGAGGAATTGCCTTTTGTTGAAACATGTATATTTGATTAAGATATTTATGAGATCGTGAGAGTTTGAAAAGATGATGTATACTTAAGTTAATACATATATATGATGTATGTATAAGAGTAAGGATCAAATGAGAAATATAAGTAAGATGAGAAGAATGAGAAGAAACCACAACCACAAATATTAGATGCACTTACAAAAATAGATGCATCTCCCTATTATTTCCCCTTTCCTTATTTAAAATACATGGCCACAATTGTTTCTCACTCTTCTCATTTCACTAATTCTTCTCACTAGATCCATACTCGTATGTATAAAGAAAACATTGAGACCAAATTCAAATTAACTTACAGAAAACTTGAATCCAACAACGAACGCACAAAAACTTGATCAAATACACATTATACAGCTATTGTTTACTATACACATTTTGTACGTATAATAACTTCGATCTTATAATTACAACATCGTACAGCAGTCACATGAATGACTATCTTTTTATCATACAGAAATGATGAAACTATATTTGGTGCAACATGAAACAATGTCTACAGGTTTGTCATGGCTAGTAAACCAGTTCCAACAATCGTGACTCTATTTGTTCAGCATCGAACCCTATTCGAGCATTAGAAGCCTGCACGTATAAAACAAATTATCATCTGAATATATGCAAATTGTCATTAAATTCTGCGCTGAAATTGACTACAAGCGTAAGTACCTTACAAAATGAACAACATAAGTGTATTCGCACATTCATGCATGCACATCATGAGTTTTAAAATGGTTACAAATTAATTTGGAGAACAAATAAACCTAAAGTATACATACTCATATACTATACGCATACGTATTGGTGTGGATGTACATATACTTGATGTATAAATTAATGTATATATATGCATATAGGTCACTTTATATTTGCAAGTCTAAAGTCTTGCACAAGGACCAAACGGGTTCTAGAAAGGGATTCGTTAGAAATGATATATATATATATATATATAGCTCACCTCTGCATGAATGGTGCAAAAAAGGTGGTGGCTGACGATACAGAAATTAGAGCTCGTGACATGAGTACCACTCTCCTCCAAAACTCTCAAAATATCAAAAGGCGCCACGTTCTTGTTATTAACCAAGATTTTTAGATTTGCCTCTAGTTGCAAGTCCACTACTTCCCTTACTTGAACAAACTGCTGTAACTTCTGTATGTTGTTGCTTGAATCGCCCTTAGAATCTTTCTCTAGCTCCATTCTTCTACTCTTCAATCGTTCTACTCTTTCCTTCCATTGTTTCAGCTCTTCTGTAGCTCGTTCCAATAAATCCGGCGGTGACATTTTCTCCTGTATCATTGATTGTTTTAATGATGGTTATTTAGTAAGCTCATCATTAATATATTGCTATATATCTTGTTGTGTGTTTGTGTAGGTTACGGCCAGGCAGATATGCAAGGTGGGGGCGGGAGGGCGACAAGTGTGGAACCACACGGTTGCTCCAAAAGGAGATACAGATCTCATTTAGAAACAATATAATGCTAACAATGAAAATGAAACAAATTTGGTTATCTTGTATTTTGTGTAAGAAGAAGGTTAACTTTACGTAATTTCATGATGCAAACAACGTTCAGTTCTTTTTGTGATTGAATTTTAAGTACTAAGATTGTTTGTTGCTTTAAACTTATATTTAACATAAGTATGTTCCAACAAACAAGCTTGAAGATCGAGCCTAATGATTTTCAAAAAGAAAAGTTGATAGACTTAACAACATATATACAATATCAAAGTTTGTATAATTTTTTCGAAGACAACGTAACCTGGCCGTAACTAAAGAAAAATAAATTAAAGGGATAATGAGAGATATGTACGTGAGGTTGAAGTTGTAATAGTGTAGCAAGAGTGGAGTATAGGTCCTTCATACGGTCTCGGCGTTCCTTTTCTTTGGCTGCCGGTGGCCGCTGAGAAACTGAGCTTTTACGTCTCATTTGGATGTGTTTCGTTTATGAACGCCGTTAATGTTTAAGGTAGTTGTGCAAGTGCCGCATGCACCTAGCTTTTTATATACTGGTTGTGAGTCAAGCAGACATGCAAGAAAAATCAATCGCCCACAAAAATCTTGATTTAGAATTTTCCACTCATGCACCTTCCTCGTGTTTGCAAATATATACGTCAATCGTACATTTTGACGAGGCTATATTATTTTCTAAGTAATTATTTTTGTAGTATATAAACAAATTTGTGAAGAGAATGATATTTTCTGCTGGATATAGTTTGTTTCTATCTTTGACTATATATAGATGGTCTGCTGAATGGGAGGTATATATAGTTCTTTAGAGAAGAAAAAAAAAAAAGAAAAAAAAGAAGAAAAAAAAAAAAAAAGAGTTTCTTTCTTCACGCGCTTTTGTTAATTTTTTGTTTTTTTTATTTCGTTTTTGTTCTTTCTTACTTTGAGAGTGGTGATTTTTTTTTTCTTTCTTTTTTTTTTTTTTTTTTTTTTTTTTTTTTCAAAAAATAATATACCGGTGTTTAATATATAGTTATAATGGAGTATATCAGTATTGCTTCTTTCAATAAAATTAAGTTAATTAACCCGCACTACTACACAAAAATCTCATTTGGTACGGTTTTAAAAGCCTTTAGGTACGGTTTTAAAACCGTACCAAATACTAGCGTACCAAAAAATAAAATGTGCTTTGGTACGGTTTTGAAACCGTAGCAGAAAATGTTTTTTTGGTGCGGTTTTTTTATTAACCGTACCAAATGTATTCAATATAATACACCCAAATATTTTCTTTTCTGGTACGGTTTATTAATAAACCGCACCAAAAAACTATTTTTTTCAAAAAAATATTATTTTCTAAAACCTGTATCCAAACACTACCTATGAACCTGTATCCAATAAACCTGTACCATAATGGTTTCCGCAGCAGACCCAACATTTCAACATACACAAACAATACTTAACAAACTTAACATTTAACATTAACATCAACAAACGCAACCATCTGAGTTACAAAAGTGCTATCATCGTTTAAACGTCATCATCACCAAAATATAAAAGTTATCCATTACAATCGTTAAAAACGTCATCATCACCAAAATTTAAAACCTGGACTACTAAGGAACCGTTGTATGTATTGATTGTAATCATAAGTATATCAAATTATGGGCCGCTCGAACCGCAATACAATTTATATTTTCAAGCTTTCACACAAAACTTAGGGAGGTCAAGTCGTGGGCAAGCAAACGAAATACCCTTCTTTGGGCAACGCCATTGCTAGTCAAGTGTAATGTTCATCTATGTTCAACGGCCATATTAAGTTCTAGATCTATGACCGTTTTCGTGAATAGTTTGGTACTTTGGTTCGACTTGATGTTATTCATCTGAGTTTTCTGTGCTTTTCGCTTTATATAGGCAGTTAAGTTGCTTTATTTATAAGTAGGTAATTTTACAGTATACAAGAACAATACAGTTTCTATATTGTTATCGAGAGAATTGCAGCTTTTGGTGATGGGGTTTATATAGGCAAAGTATAAAAAAAATTTAACTTGTTTTATCTGGAAACAATTAAAGTCAGTAATTTCCTGATAACGATGACACCTCTATAAACACTTTGTTTGGATTAAAAGCACTGATGGCACCAGGGTAGGTTCCGCAAGATCTTGGGTCATCCATGAAATTTTACGACGTAGTGTTAATTTTTGGTCAATTTGTTTTGTAAATGCACTGGTACCGATCCGTCCCTGATTATAAACATCACTTTCAGTAATGAGCTGTTTATGTTTGATCATGAATGATACTATTTGAATGTCTATTGATTCATCACTTTCAGTAATGAGCTGTTTATGTTTGGTCATTTTTTATACTATTTGAATGTCTATTGATCCTCTATTTGTAGAATCAAGCTCAAGACATATAGTGTGGTCTTCATGAAAGGACACATGTATGACGGGGTCCTTAGAGGATTGGGTGTGGTGAAGAGGCAAAGCCTCTTCGTTTGGGTCTCACACATGGCACATCATCCCCACACCTCTTCACAACTAACCCCCTCCTCACCAACAACTAACCTCAACTTCTTCATTTGGGCCCCACCATTTACAACTTTATTTTTTTTTTCTTCATTTCATTAAATAAAATAAATTCATTTAACTAATTTGTTTCCCACTTTTGTTTCTTTCCAGGTCGTCTAGTGGTTCTTTCAGGACGAGGTCGCTTGTCTGGCCCGAATATGTCATCAAGACATGTAACGTCTATGGGATCTTCAGCGTCCCATTTCGGGTAATGCTTCAAAACATCCCAAACGTGTTCATAGTTGAAACCCCTCGTACCAAAGCGTTCTTCAAAGCTCTTTTTTGCATTCTCGATTTGATCACGATCATTTTCACCACTGCGACGGCCAATATGCTTATAAATAGCGTTAAATTTTTGGCAGTCGCCATTTAGCCTCGACCATTTACCGGTTAGCATATTTTTAGTACGAGGGTCACCAACAGTTCGCTCGTTGAATGCTTCATGAATTTCGTTCCAAAAGTACTCATGACTTTTGCTATTCCCCATTTCTTCGTCTTGGACGTTTCTATCCACACTTCCGCAAGAAGCTTTTCTTCTTCCTTGGTCCATCGATGACTAACACGAGTTTGACCGTAGTCTTCCAAGTCATCATCATCGTCGGCGTCTAAATCAACAACTTTTTTTTGCTTTTTGGGATTTGGTTTTTTTGCCTCGTCCTTTGGCCGGTGAACGTGGCTTAGGTACTTTAAACGGTTGTTGGGGTTGTTGTGGTTCGAGTTGTTGTTGTGACGGATGAGTAGGAAAAGTGGATGCAACATTCGGGTTGTAAAATTGGGGTGTCGGATTGAATTGGCCTTGAGATGCGAATCCTTGTTGAAACACATATTGTTGGTTACGATAAATTTGATTTGGATCGAATTGTTGGGAACCATATGGCGATTGAGGAGAGTTATTTTGCGACGGGGGAGTAGAGGAGTTTGACGATCCCCCGTATTGATGTTGGCTTGACGTTAGTAGGTTCGTAAAAAAGCCCGGTTGGTTTGGGTTTTTAGACATTTTTTTGATTATGTGGAGAAGAGATGTAGAGTTGGTTGAAATGTAGTGAGGAGAAGTGAAATAGATTTGGTATTTATAGAGTTTGTGTGTGTTAACTTTATAAACAAAACACATTTAAAAANNNAAGAGAATTGCCTTTTTTGAAACATGTAATATTTTGATAAGATGATTTATGAGAACCTGAGGAGGTTTGAAAAGATGATGTATACTTAAGTTAATACATACCTATATGTGTATGTATACGAGTAAGGATTCAAATGAGATAATATAAGTAAAGATGAGAAGAAATGGAGGAAGAAACCACAACCACCAAATTATGATGCCACTTACAAAAATAGAATGCATCTCCCACTATTATTTCCCCTTTTCCTTATTTAAAAACAATGCGCAACAATTGTTTCTCACTCTTCTATTTCACTAATTCCTTCTCACTAAGATCCTATCGTATGTATACAAGAAACATTGAGACCAAATTCAAATTAACTTCACAAGAAAAACTTGAATCCCAACAACCCGAACGCACAAAAACTTGTATCAATATACACATTATACAGCTATTGTTTACTATACAATTATTGTACGTATAATAACTTCGATCTTATAATTTAAACATCGTACAGCAGTCACATGAATGACTATTCTTTTATCATACAGAAATGATGAAACTATATTTGTGCAACATGAAACAATGTTCTACGTTTGTCCATGGCTAGTAAACCAGTTCCAACAATCGTGGCTCTATTTTTCAGCATCGAACCCTATTCGAGCATTAGAAGCCTGCACGTATAAACAAATTATCATCTGAATATATGCAAATTGTCATTAAATTCTTTCGCTGAAATTGACTACAAGCGTAAGTACCTTACAAAATGAACAACATAAGTGTATTCGCACATTCATGCATGCACATCATGGTTTTAAAATGGTTACAAATTAATTTGGAGAACAAATAAACCCTAAAGGATACATACTCATATACTATACGCATACGTATTGGTGTGGATGTACATATACTTGATGTATAAATTAATGTATAATTATATATATGCATATAGGTCACTTTATATTTGCAAGTCTAAAGTCTTGCCACAAGGGACCAAACGGGTTCTAGAAAGGGATTCGTTAGAAATGATATATATTATATATATATAAGCTCACCTCTGCATGAATGGTGCAAAAAAGGTGGGTGGCTGACGATACAGAAAATTAGAGCTCGTGACATGAGTACCACTCTCCTCCAAAACTCTCAAAATATCAAAGGCGCCACGTTCTTGTTATTAAACCAAGATTTTTAGATTTGCCTCTAGTTGCAAGTCCACTACTTCCCTTACTTGGCAACAAACTGCTGTAACTTCTGTATGGTTGCTGCTTGAATCGCCCTTAGAATCTTTCTCTAGCCTCCATTGCTTCTACTCTTCAATCGTTCTACTCTTTCCTTCCATTGTTTCAGCTCTTCTGTAGCTCGCTTCCAATAAATCCGGCGGTGACATTTTCTCCTGTATCATTGATTGTTTTAAATGATGGTTATTTAGTAAGCTCATCATTAATATATTGCGTATATATCTTGTGTGTGTTTTGTGTAGGTTACGGGCCAGGCAGATATGCAAGGTGGGGGCGGAGGGCGACAAAGTGTGGAACCACACGTTGCTCCAAAAGGAGATACAGTCTCATTTAGAAACAATATAATGCTAACAATGAAAATGAAACAAATTTGGTTATCTTGCTATTTGTGTAAGAGAAGGTTAACTTTACGTAATTTCATGATGCAAACAACGTTCAGTTCTTTTTGTGATTGAATTTTAAGTACTAAGATTGTTTGTTGCCTTTAAACTTATATTTAACATAATGATGTTCCAACAAACAAGCTTGAAGATCGAGCCTAGATTTTCAAAAAGAAAAGTTTGATAGACTTAACAACATATATACAATATCAAAGTTTGTATAATTTTTTTTCGAAGACAACGTAACCTGGCCGTAACTAAAGAAAAATAAATTAAAGGGATAATGAGAGATATGTACGTGGAGGTTGAAGTTGTAATAGGTGAGCAAGAGGTGGAGTATAGGTCCTTCATACGGTCTCGGCGTCTCCTTTTCTTTGGCTGCCGGTGGCCGCTGAGAAAACTGAGCTTTTACGTCTCATTTGGATGTGTTTCGTTTTATGAACGCCGTTAAATGTTTAAGGTAGTTGTGCAAGTGCCGCATGCACCTAGCTTTTTATATATGGTTGTGAGTCAAGCAGACATGCAAGAAAAATCAATCGCCCACAAAATCTTGATTTAGAATTTTCCACTCATCACCTTCTCGTGTTTGCAAATATTTTTATTTTTTACGTCAATCGTACATTTTGACGAGGCTATATTATTTTCTAAGTAATTATTTTTGTAGTAATATATAAACAAATTTATGAAGAGAATGATATTTTCTGTTGGATATAGTTTGTTTCTATCTTTGCTATTATAGTAGATGGTCTGCTGAATGGAGGTATATATTATATATAGTTCTGGTCTTAGAGAGAAGAGAAAAAAAAAAAAAAAAAAAAAAAAAAAAAAAAAAGTTTATTTCTTCACGCGCTTTGCTTTTGTTAATTTTTTGTTTTTTTATTTCTTTTTTTGTTCTTTCTTACTTTTAGAGTGGTGATTTTTTCTTTCTTTTTTTTTTTTTTCGAAAAATAATATACCTATGTTTAATATATAGTTATATGTTATGAACAATATTGAGGGAATGAATCTTCTTTTATTAATTATTATGTAGAGAATACAAGAAGGGTATATATAAGATAATATTAGGGCAAAAACCCTAATAGCTAATTGGGCCATGGGCCTCTATTTAGTTATATGGACATCCACAAAACAATGATCCATAACATTATAATTATAATTATAATTATAATACGGAGTATATCAGTATTGCTTCTTTCAATAAAATTAAGTTAATTAACCCGTGGACCATGTAACCCGTATATGCTGCCTGGAAATTGCATGTGTTGATTGTAATCATAAGTATATCAAATTATGGGCCGCTCGAACCGCAATACAATTTATATTTTCAAGCTTTCACACAAAACTTAGGGAGGTCAAGTCGTGGGCAAGCAAACGAAATACCCTTCTTTGGGCAACGCCATTGCTAGTCAAGTGTAATGTTCATCTATGTTCAACGGCCATATTAAGTTCTAGATCTATGACCGTTTTCGTGAATAGTTTGGTACTTTGGTTCGACTTGATGTTATTCATCTGAGTTTTCTGTGCTTTTCGCTTTATATAGGCAGTTAAGTTGCTTTATTTATAAGTAGGTAATTTTACAGTATACAAGAACAATACAGTTTCTATATTGTTATCGAGAGAATTGCAGCTTTTGGTGATGGGGTCATTGCGGGTTTATAATAGCAAAGTATAAAAAAAATTACTTGTTTTATCTGGCAAACAATTAAAGTCAGTAATTCTGATAACGATGACACTCTATAAACACTTTGTTTGCGATTAAAAGCCCCTGATGGCACCAGGGTAGGTTCCGCAAGATCTTGGGGTCATCCATGAAATTTATACGACGTAGGGGTGTTAAATTTTTGGTCAATTTTGTTTTGTAAATGCACTGCGACCGATCCGTACCTGCATTATAAACATCACTTTTCGAGTTAATGAACTGGCTGTTTATGTCGGAACATACCTTTGATCATGAGATGATCAGTACACTGAGTCTTTTTTATAGATCCATGTACATATTGAA
>LBNU01033832.1:0-24632 GCA_014162995.1 Artemisia annua
GGGTTGAAGGCGGCGCCCTGTCTGGGTCGTCCGGCATAGATCGTCCGGATGTTTCCGTCCGGATCATGAAGTAACCGTCCGGCTATATACACAATCAGTTACTAAATTCTTTAAAGTTTGTCATTTTTTAATTTCTTTTTTAGGAAAAGCACTTGCCGTTGAATAATAAAATCAAAAGGGGTATCGAGATATGAAATACCTAAAAAAACATCTTAATGTAACCAATTGAGAAACAAAGCTAACCATCTGTCATCTGGGAACTCAACGAAATGCACATTAAAAATAGTTCCACCACCTTAATATTATTGTCTAGACAAAAAACTTGTAAAAGATACAAGTAAACTAATATCAATGGCTTTGGCAATGTGTAATGATTTCGAATTTTATTAAATTGTAATCACTCCGTCTCAAAATAACTGTTCCTCGACAAAAAAAAACACATTTTAAGAAAAACATAATAATTACTGCTTTCTCTCTTACATTTTACAGAATGATAGTTTTACCATTAACTAATTAATTATTGTTTTCTTTAAGTTTTGTAATAATAATATCAAGTAAGGATAATATATTAAAAGGAGGTGATATGTACACCACTAAAAGTGGTGTGCACAGTGGCGGACCTAGGATTTTAGAAGGCGGGGGGCAAAAAATTTTTTTTTGATAAAATTCGTGATGCACTTTAATAAAAAGGTCATAATTTAATTTTTTTACACTAAAAACTAAGGTTTTTACATTTTTTGCTTCAAGGTGGGGGCAATTTGATTTTTTGTGGGGGTGCACTTTAATAAAATGGTCCAAATTTTTTTTTTACACTAAAATCTGATATTTTTCGGCGAATCGTGGAGGGCACCGCCCCCCCAAACTCAACCTTTAGGTCCGCCCCTGGGTGTGCACATCACTAAATTACACATATGATGCACACAGTATAACATCTAGATGCATGATTAGTGGTGTGCATATATAGTAAAACGAATAGAGTGTAGTTACTTCGTAACAGCAAATGTTCTTTGGCAAAGTGTAATGATTTCGAATTATAATATCTTCTTCATATTTGAACTGGACTTACTCATGATAGCGATGCTTTAGGCCCATGAAGCCCGTATCTTTCTAAAATTCATCTATGTTGGACTGTTTGTGGCTTTGACTTAACAAGTGTTATTGTGTTTGATTTATAGAAAAAAAGAAAACACCAAATTAAGAAGTACCATATAATCTAAGATATGATATTGTTTAAATAGTTACATTTGTTTCATTGATTTGGAAAAGTTGTCAACATGGTATGGTAAAACTATTAACATCAACTCTGAAAAATTTAAAAACTAAGATTGGTTATAAGGAGTTTAGTAGAATCTCTTTTACTATTAAATTTGATTAAGAACAACTGAACAACATATGAGAAGATCACGGTAAAATTGTTACACCCCATAATACACACAAGTAAAAAACCAATGGGCCTCTGGTCTAGCGGTATGGAGGTTTTACCCTCCTAGGCAAGGGTGTCATTGTCTTCTAGGCTGGACTCAACCTGGTTGTGTAAGCTCGCTACGCCTTCTGGGCTAGGGGCCATGTAGCCACAATTGCCATCCAAAAAAAAATTCACACAAGTAAAAAAGAAAACCCTATGGGTAAAAGGCGGCAGTACACGAGGAAAGAAGTGAGATTTCGGTACTTCATTTCACCCAAAGATCGATCATTTCAGTCAAGTCGGTGTTTCGCGTGTTAAGGTAATCACTGTCTCGGGTTAGAACTGATAACTGTTTACGTATTACCGTATTAGAGATATAAATGCTGATCTTTGGCTCAATTTCCGGGCTTGTTCGGAGCTGGTACAGTTTTTAATTATTTCATGTTAAATTGAAATTAAACCAACCGTGCGAGAGTTATAATCTGAACATGCTACATGATGAAGAACCATGTCAACGATTTTCCGGAACAAAATATGGTTTCAAATTGGGTCAGATAGTCTTTGTGCCAAAATGCTAAATATGAGAAATCTAAATGGATCTATATTAATATTGTTGTCTCAAGCATTTGATGTATGTTCCTCAAACAGACAACATGTTTGGGGTAAATTATTGGATAAGAGCACCCACATCAATAACTCACGTTATACTTTAACTCAGCGTCATGTCAGCGTCACATCAGCTTTAACACTTTAACTTTAACTCACAAAAAAACACCCACAACAATAACTCAACATTTGGGCCTCACTTTTTTCTTCTTTTCCAATTATTTAAACAAAATGCAATTTAAAACAAATTACATTTTTATTCAAACAAATAATTATAAATAAAAAAATTATTTACCAAAAAAAAAAAAAAAAAAAAAAAAAAAACAATCTTATAAACCACAAGGATCCAAAACTGCAAATACACAAAAACCTCCAAGGACTAAAGAAAAAATAAAAAAAAATGTAATAAGATATACATCATCTTCAATCCTCTCGACACACACACACACACCTGCATAAACACACACCTGCATAAACACACACGTGCAACACACACGAAACACACACAAAAACCCACCAAAAACCAGCTTAACGTCGCGTTACCAGCTTAACGTCACGTGAATCTTTAACGCACGTAGGACTTAACGCGATCCCTAGCATTGGTAACGTGTGTTTAACGCACGTTAAAGGTTGTCCACGTAGGCTTTAACGCAGGATCGGTGTTACCGCTGTGCATGCTATAAGAGTCAAGGATATTCTATGTACTATCCAAAATATTATGAATAAACTAACAAAAAAAACCATTATGAACTAAGAAACCTGCTAGAATCTTGCACGTTTCGTCTTTGTGGTTGATTAAACGTTGCAACATTCATCCTTCTTATGTTTTCATACATTTTTATCCGTTTTCATTCGTTTTTATATGTTTTCGTCCATTTTTCATACATTTTTTATCTGTTTTTATACGTTTTCATCCGTTTTATACGTTCGTCCATTTTTCTTACGTTTTTATCCGTTATTAAACATTTTCGTCCGTTTTAATCCGTTTTCTTCTGTTTTAATACATTTTTGTCCATTCTTATCCTTTTTTATACATTTTCGTCCGTTTTAATCTGGTTTTATACGTTTTTGTCTATTTTTATACGTTTTTCGTCCTTTTTTATACATTTTCTTACCTTTTCATCTGTTTTATACGTTTTCATCCACTTTATGTGTTTTTATAGGTTTTTCTTACGTTTTCATATGTTTTTTATCTGTTTTTATCAGTTTTTATACGTTTTTATCTGTTTTTATACGTTTTCTTACGTTTTTATCCAACTTAAATATTTTCGTCCGTTTTCATCCGTTTTCGTTTGTTTTTATACGTCTTCGTCCATTTTTATATGTTTTTTGTTACACCCCGTGCCCGCTTGACCAAAAATTTAAAAAGTTTATGCGGAAACGACCCAACTTTAACGTACCTTTCGTTACTCTTTTAACAACTGACAAAATTCCGTTACCATTCAACCCCTTTAAGTATTTTTAAATAAAACTAGACTCAATTACCTTCGAAATGACGGGTGGCACGACCCGTGACAACTTACGTTTAAAAGATATGATTTTTCGAAGATTGATAAAAAAACCGGAAAAATCCAATTTATACTCTGACAGAAGCATATGCCCATACACCGAAATTTCATATGGTCATATGCTGGCCATATGACCCTTCACTAAAAATCTGAAGCAACCATATGGCCATATGCTGAAAATAAAATATGGCCATATAAGACCCGTAGAAAACTTTATAAAACAATACTTTACACCTTTTTCGGAAATCGTACTTCAGAGACTTGAAAATTAACGAAACTTTTCAAATTTCATAAACACTTCATCAACTTCATTTCCATGTAAAAACATTTACCATTGGACCATCGGAATAGTACTTTGCAAAATGACGGGTTTTGTGCCAAAACCCGTTTAACCCATTTCACAATAAACAACCTTTACCACTTACATATCATATCAAACTCACCCAAAACCAATAACATAACATAATAAAACATTTTCATAATCATTTGACCTGTTTAGAACCCTTAATGGGTATAATTACGATTATGCCAAACACCCCTTTATCCATCACTATAAACACTTAAATCTATTTACATCGCGAACCGTTAGATATGCTTGACTTTGACATATCACAACATAACTTTGACACTTGACTATGACCATATAACCTTTAAACAACTCACGAGGCCATCAACATTGACTTTGAGCTCTGTATTCTACCTAGCTCCTACTTTCTTACCAAAGTCTTCTAAATTTCGCATAACCAAACCTTAATCCTTAATCAAAGCCATTGCATTATCATAAGAGCTTACAAAACATTGTAACATTAAACCGTAAGCGAATGCTTAGTAAGTAAAGCGGATATAACATAACATCACAATTCATTCACATATTATTCATCATAACCTTTAATCCATTGTAACATTAAATCCTTAACACATACCTTAACACTTAAGCATTAACATCCCTTTCCTAATCCAACCTTAACTAACACATCAACTAGCCTTACAATTACTTTCACATAACACAATTATACAAACCATTCATTATCCTTAACATATCAATACACATAAACACATAATGCATAGAAATTATTATAACATTATCTTATAACCGGTTTACTTACCTTGATTCCACGCTAAGAGGCCACTTATAAGATCGCCACCATCATCATCATTCTCACCACTATCATCATCATCATCCTTATTACTAATCATCATCAATCTTCACAAATTATCAAGACCTAATAACATATTTATACTACTTATAATGGAGGAATGACTCTCTCTCCAAAAAATTAAGATGTACAAAAAAGGATGCAAGGTTTACAACACTTTAAAGCAAAGGATTTTCATAATTACAACAAGCAAAGCATTGCGTACAACAAAACAAGCATGAATCAAAATTCAGACCAAAATTCTTAGAATTATACATTAATAGCATTAAAAACACCCCATACACCAAAATTACAAATATTTAAGCACAATGTACAACCTACATATAATTCCGAGCCAACAATATACATTCGTGTTAGGTACAACAACTTCACTATGAATCGGATTTATTTGTTCCACGTGATACCATCAATTAATAAATGGCTTTTATGAACAGATTATTATATGAATTTTGTTTATGGAAATCAGATAGTCATATATGAGTCACTGATGTAATTGATTTATTTGTAAACTGAAGGAACAACCAACATCCAACAACAACAACTTCACTATCTAAATCCCAATCCCTTTATCATCAACTAAGATTCGAAATTAAAAAGACCAAGAATATAAGATCTCAGATTCGTGTTAGAAACTTTTATCAAAATCTTTATATTGATTAAAACACGATTTCTTCATAGATCTTGAACACACAAAATGGGAAAACAACAAAACCTACCCGAGACCTCTTTATAGAGATCTTGAAGATGATCCGCATGTGCTTCGGTTTGTGTTTGTTTTCTGAGTTGTAAAGATTAATGAAACGGTTATTTGTGTGATTCGGTTGGAGTAATAAAGGAGAAAGAAAGAAAGAATCTTTTCCATATGGTAGCCACGTTAGGAGATAGAATGAGATTTGCTTATTTTTTTGTGGTAGCTTCGTGTTGCTTGAGAGAAGAAGCAGCTAATGTGGTTTGATGAAATGATGTTTGTGTGGCGTGAGATTAGGGTCAGAGGATATCATATCTTAGGTTTAGGGTTAATGGTTGGTTTGGGCTAAGTTTATGAAACTATTTGGGCTGGGTCATCAAATTTGATATTAGTTTAAATGATGTTATATTCCTAAAAGATTTGTAATATTTTTAAATATATTTGAATTATTATATAATGGTTTTTAATTATTAATGAAATTTAATTTTGTTGTTAAAAAAATTTAAAAAAAAATGTTGCCACCTTACTTGTAGGTTGTAGGAGAGAGAAAGTTGGATTGATAGGAAAATTGAAAATTGAGGGTCGTTGGAGGTCACTGCTGTGGGTAGCCTTAATTTATTCGGATCATTATCTTCTTGTGTTGGTATTATTTGTATAAGCTTTTTGGATATTTTTTTGAAACATGAACACTTTGATCAAATAAAACTTAATCATAACTTTTTTACGTAAAATTTATTGCAAAAATGTTATATTTTTATAATATTAAGAAACAAATTTATTGTATACAATATCTAGAGATCTTATTAGAAAATGCTTAGAAATGATATATCATTGTTGTTGCTCAAAGTTATTTTAATTTAAATTATAATTCATTTGTATAGTTATTGTTAGAAAACGAAAAAAGTGTAACCGAACAATATTTGCTCGCTGCAAAATATAGTCACAGGGTACTCGCCGCCGCATCGTGCGGGTACCCTGCTAGTAAATCAATAACATAATCAAGGGTTGATATAACCCATTTAACTTTCCCAACTTCCACTCTATATCATCATATGGTCATACTTTGATCATATGTTGAATCCTCACCTAACTATAAACCTTAACCTTATTCAATCAAGATAGAGTTTACTTACTTGTAGGAAAGATCATAGTTAAAGCTTAATCCTTGAAGTGGATACAAAACCTTCACCAAAAACTTGATCACCCAACTAGTTTTCTTCTCTCCTTTTTCTTTTAAAAGATCGGACCTCAACACCCCCTTATAAAAATTATAGAACTTGGTAGGATTCTCTAGAATCCTCCAAGTAGATATTTACTTGCATCTCTTTGGGCCTATGGCAAGAATGGTCCCTTTAGTTTCTTTCCTTTTATTATAGCCATATATAAACTTATAACATATTTAGTATATTACAACTTTAGCCCTCGAAGTCTATTCCTTTTCTAATTGTCACCTAACACTTTCTATAATCATATAATACATTCGTTAACCATTAGGTTGACTATCGGGTTTGACTAGTCAATCACGTTAAGTCCTTAGTCAATTTTCATCTAGGGTGGGGCCTATTTGTATCCGGGAAACGGGACTAACATTTTTGTCCATTTTTATATGTTTTTGTCCTTTTTATATGTTTTCATCTATTTTTTATACATCTTTGCCCTTTTTTTATGTTTTCATATGTTTTCTTACATTTTCATACGTTTTTGTACGTTTTTATATGTTTTCATCCATTCTTATACGTTTTCGTCCGTTTTTTTATACATTTTCGCCCATTTTCTTACGTTTTCTTTCATTTGCACATGTTTTTATATGTTTTTGTCTATATGAAAACGTAAGAAAAACTTATAAAAACAGACAAAAACGTATACACCTGACGAAAACGTATAAAAATGAACGAAAACGTATAAAAATGAACGAAAACGTATAAAAATGGATGAAAACAGACGAAACGTATAAGAACGGATAAACATAAGAAAACGTATAAAAACAGATAAAAACGTAAGAAAACTTAAAAAATGTATAAAACGGACGAAAACGTATAAAATGGACAAAAATGTATAAAAATGCAAGAAAACAGGCGAAAATGTTTAAAAAAATGGATGAAAATGTATAAAAACAGACAAAAACGTATGAAAACGGATGAAAACAGACGAAACAGATAAAAACGTAAGTAAATTGGACGAAAACGTATAAAACGGATGAAAACATATAAAAACGGACGAAAACAGATAAAAACGTAAGAAAACGTATAAAACGAATGAAAATGTATAAAAACGAACGAAACCGTATAGAAACATATGAAAATGAAAGAATGATGGATGTTGCAACGTTTAATCAATCATAGGGATGAAACGTGCAAGATTCTAGTTGGTTGCTTAGTTTATAATGGTTTTGTTATTAGTTGGTTATTCATAATGAATCATTTTGGATAGTACATATAGCATCCTTGACTTTTATCCTAAGTGGGGTGATTTTATGCGGGTAATCTTGAAAGAGTGTCGTGATTCAAAGTGAGCCGGTCACCTGGGGATTAAGAGGATGTTGGCATTGGTCGAGGGCACTTATTATTGGCCAAGGATGGAGGACGATGTGGAGACATTTGTGCGGACGTGCCTTATTTGCCAACAAGACAAGATAGAGCAAAAGAAGCCTGGAGGATTATTGGAGCCCTTATCTACGCCTAAGGGACCATGGGAGTGTGCTTCCATGGACTTTATCACATGCTTTCTGAATTCGGAAGGGAGTGGGAGTATTATTGTGGTGGTCAACCGATTCTCGAAGTATGGAACTTTCATTGCTGCACCACCCGATGTTACCGCGGATGACACAGCTAAGCTCTTTTTCGAGAATGTGGTAAAGTATTGGGGAGTGCCACACGTGATTGTAAGCGATCGAGATCCAAGATTCCCATGGCGCTTTTGGACGGAGTTGTTCAAGATCATGGGGATGGATTTGAACTTCTCTACGAGTTTTCATCGCCAAACGGACGAGCAAACGGATAGGGTAAACGCACTATTGGAGCTCTATCTTCAGCACTATGTGAGTGCCAACCAACATGATTGGGCTAAACTCCATGATGTTGCTCAATTCTCTTACAACATGCAATAGAGTGAGGCCTCGGGGAAGAGTCCTTTTGAGTTGGTCACGGGGCGCCAACCATTGACTCTTAATGCCTTAGCCGCATCAAACGAAGGGAGTAGCCTGGCCGCTTATAAAATAATGAAGGAATTGCATGAACAAGCGGACCTGGCCCGAGCTTTATTGGATAAAGCGGCTAAGAAGATGAAGAAGTGGGCGAATGGGAAAATGAGACACGTCGAGTTTGAGGTCGGAGATCAAGTGATGGTGAAGCTCTTGCCTCAACAATTCAAATCATTGAGGAAGGTGCATCAGGGATTGATACGGAGGTATGAAGGCCCTTTCCCGGTGATTGGACGTGTTGGGAAGGTATCGTATCGACTTCAACTACCGCCCAAGTTGAAGATTCACCCACTCTTCCACGTTAGCTTTCTCAAGCCTTATCATGAAGATGAGGAAGACCTGGAACGAGGGGTGTCCAAGCAGGCATAAACACGGTTGTTACTTCGTACGATCGAGAGGTTGAGGAGATCTTGTCGGATCATACGATACGAAGACGAAGAGTGCCAAGCTACAAGGAGTACTTGATCAAGTGGTGTGATTTGCCCGATAGTGAAGCAAGTTGGGAGGCCGAAGAGTTATTGTGGCAATTTACGGACAAGATCAAGAGATATTATGAGAAAGGCACGACGAGGACGTCGCGAGCTTAGGTGGGGGAGGATGTCATGGCCCGCCTACTCGATACAATTATTTTCGAGGTTGGTTGGGATTCCAGATTTTTCCACACTTTTCTTGGACGAGGTTGGAAGATCTTGGAGCCCTTTGGAAGATGTTGGAAGTTCTAGAATCTTCTTACCATGGAAGTGTGTAGAATTTGTACATAGCTTAGTTCACTAGTAAAAATAGAGGAGGCCTCATTTGTTCAAGGCATCCAACAAATTTTACTTGTAATCACTCTTGTAAAGTTATCTAGTATTCCACTTGTTCCTTTCTTTGAAGCTTTATTTAGTTGCATACATCGTTGAGTGTTCGAGCAAGGCTGAGCTTAGTCGAGACTAAGTGCCGCATGGAAGACCCTTGTAGAGACAAATCCGTGACACTTAGGTGACTATGTTGAGCCGTCTCCCCTATTTCACCTTGTCAAACCCAAGCCAACACCATTTATCTCTTCCCAATTTATTTTTTTTCTTTGCAATTTTCGGCCAAACACTACTCGCGTACTGTTTTGGCCACAACTTATTAACCGTTTGGAGTTAACTGACGCGGTTAGCGTCATTCCCTTTATTTTTCAATTCTACACAAAACCCAACTTGAATCACCTCCTTCGGCCGCCGGACGTGCCGCCACGCGCTGCCGAAAGCCGCCTGCTGTCAGAAGAAAAATCTAATTGCTTTGCTTTTATTTTTGTTTACTTGCTTTTGTTACTGCTGCATGATGAATTGCTACCGCTTTATTTTGCTTTTACTGCTGCAGATAAAGATTTGTCTTTACTTGATGTCGAACGTCTTCATGAACAAAACTTTTATTGCTTTAATGTTTATTTAGCTTTCTCATTCAATCTGAGCTTTCGCGATTTCGCCGCTCAGATTACAGAAAGTATTAGATAGGATATTTGGCCCAAGCCCGGTTTGTGGTTTGAGGTCATTAGAGTTTTAGGCTATCATGTATTACATTACAAATATTTCATCAATAAAATATAACACAACCTCGGGTTTCCTATCATTCAACAAGTAGCACATACCTTCACTTAGTTTATAACTATTAATCTTGTCACATTTTAGTTAGTTGCACACTCACGCACTTTTTGCTAACAAAATGGACCTTGTGATGGAACAAGTAAGTTATAGTTGCTTCCAAATTGACGAGTGAGACAAAGGCCTTTAGAGACTTGTGGTACTTGTTGTCCACCCATTTTCCTTTGATTTGAACGAATGATAAGCTAGGCAAAAAGGAGTGAGGTTCTCGATCACATGACTTTTTCGTACTCACTAGTCACTACTAAAATTAATGGTAGATGATTTGTACAATGCACACTCTAAATTAGAGTGTATTGACTGTGAGGGTATAAATGTCAATACACTATAATTTAGAGTGTGTCAATCAATTAAAAGAGTGTGCAAATCACCTCTCAAAACTAACAACGGGTCAAGTAAAGTTTCTAGAAGAAGGAGCAATTACAAATTTGTAAATTGATTTATATAAAAATTTCATTGCTTCGATGTTCTGTCAGTGACTTGAAGATACCACATTCTCTCACTCGTCAAATAGTTACCCGAATCTTCACCATATTTTTACCNGAGGTCTAGAGCTGATGGATCACGGTCTCCTGAAGAGGCTTTTGATGGTCATATGGCTATTGGTCGTGTTTTATACGACCAACAGTTGTTTAAGGAAGCGTTGGTTTGTTTTAAACGCGCGTGTGAGCTGCAGCCTACTGATGTTAGACCACATTTTCGTGCGGGCAATTGTTATCATGTTATTGGTGAATTTAAGCATGCGAAAGAAGAATTTGTGTTAGCTTTTGATGCAGCTGAGGCTGGTGGGAATCAATGGGGTTATTTATTACCTCAAATTCATGTGAATCTTGGTATTTCACTTGAAGGTGAAGGTATGGTTATTAGTGCTTGTGAGCATTATCGTGAGGCTGCAATTTTATGCCCAACTCATTTTCGTGCATTAAAGTTGTTAGGTAGTGGTTTACTTGGTGTAGGTGAGTATAAGGCTGCGGTTAAAGCTTTAGAAGAAGCTATTTATATGAAGAATGATTATGCTGATGCACATTGTGATTTAGCTTCAGCTTTACACGCGATTGGTGATGATGAAAATGCGATTAAGGAGTTTCAAAAGGCGATTGATTTGAAACCGGGTCATATTGATGCTTTGTATAACCTTGGTGGGCTTTATATGGACATGGGTAGGTACCAACGCGCTTCTGAGGTTTATACACGGGTTTTGGGCGTGTGGCCGAATCATTGGCGGGCTCAGCTTAATAAGGCGGTATCCTTGTTAGGTGCTGGTGAAACTGAAGAAGCGAAAAAGGCTTTGAAAGAAGCTTTGAAAATGACTAACAGGATTGAGTTATATGATGCTATTGCGCATTTGAAGCAGCTTCATAAAAAGAAGTTGAAAGGGAAGGGGAATGGGGATGACGGTTTTATTGTAGTTGAGCCGTCGAGGTTTAAACCCTGTGGGGATAAAACAACAATAAGGCAAGAACTTGTTACAGCTCTTAACATTAGAACATTTCAAAGAACCACGAGGTTGACCCGTTGTGATGTTGATCTTTTGAAAAGGGAAATGAACGAAAATGAGACTCCATTGATGTATTCAGGTAATGGGTTGCCTGAAAAATCTATTCGTAAGGCTTCTTTAGAGGTTGTTCTACGAAGGTTACTAAGTTTCTTAAAACCCGAAACTTTTATAGGAGCTGTGAAGGCGATTAACCTCAAAATCCTTACTGTTTTAGATGAAACAGAATCTGGTAGGGTGGATTTAGGTATGTTTTTCGCGATTTTAGCTCCTATATGTGGTGGTTCACCAGACAAACGAAAAAGGGTAGCATATGATTCACTTCTTTGGCGACCTGTAACTGAACAAGCGGGTAATGGGCAGGTAAAAAAGATTGATGTTCTACATTACATTAAGTTATTGCGCCAAATATACATTCCCTCACAAGGTGCAAGCGAGCTACTAGAGATCCATGGTGATACCGACACTTCATTGGTATCGTTTACAGAGTTTGTTACTATGTTTGATGATCCTGATTGGGGTTTTGGCATAATGTCAACTTTGCTAAGGCTTGAAACTTCAGATAGGAATCGCCATGGTAAACAATCGTGTAGTGTTTGTCGGTACCCAATAATTGGGTCCCGATTTAAGGAGATTAAATCAGGCTTTAGTCTTTGTAGTCAATGTTATAGTGAAGGGAAAGTGCCTCCAAGTTTTAAGCACGACGAGTATCGATTTAAAGAGTATGTCAAAGAGAGCGATGCAATGAAAGATAAGTGTTTGTGGTTTAGTAAAAGCTCTTCGGGTACCACTACTAATTTGTAGCTATTGTGTGTATTATTTGATGCCTGTATATTCAATTTTAGTTGTTTGATGTGTGATATAGTTCGCCAATGTGTGCATAATGCTAATGTTGCGATGTAATAAATCTGCAATTCTTTGTTTAACAACCCTCAAGATGTATCCTTTCTCATTTTACTTGTTTTTTACCGGATAGAGATCCTCTCATGTTCATTTGAACATGAGAGGTAAAGTTATGCACGTTGTGTTTGTACATTGCCACTATTGCAAAACATTTATTTTATATTAATTGAAAAGTATAATCAAAACATACACAACCTTTTTTACCTCATAAGTATGTGGTATATGGCAAACTATTTGGAACCCTAATCATTTTTGTATAGCTGGATGTCTTAATAGAATTGGTTGTACTAATTCAGACAAACCCTTTCTACGGCTGGTCATGAAAATGTCAAAGACCAGCCAACTGTGTTTGTTTCGACTAGATGATGCCTTTTTGACTTTTTGTCTAAAAATGTTAAAATGAGATCTTTAGGACAATATTGAAGTGGTCATATATTGTAGGGCATGGACATATGTGAAGTTGGTCCATATGAATGCAAGGAGCCAAGGACTAAAGGCAATAAATGAGAAGTGTTGTATAGATGAAGCAGAGTTTTTAATGCAAATTGTACAAGACTACAAGTTCATGAAAATTTCAAGCTGGCCTAAAAAAAGAAAAGCCATGATCAAACTTATACAGTAATAAAAATTGGTTGGTAAGGTTTGGTTGAGGGCATTTAAAATAAGGATTGTTGACTTATGGGTACACGGTAATACAGCTTTTATGGCATATAGTATCACAAAGTTGTGATAAATTTAAGTATTCATGGTTGTCATGATCATCTATTTTGTTTGTTTTAGTTGATTAAAGCTAAACCAAACCCTTATTTTATGGGATTTTCTATCATTATTGTGGGTTATGTATGATTGATTAATCATTATTCAAATGTTTGGCATCATTGTAAGATATCTTATTAGCAATTGTTTATAGATATCTGGTTAATGGGTAGCAGAATAAGAAATCGAATCAAGCAAAGTTTCGTGCTTAAGATATTATTTGAGATTGTGAGATGTCAAACTAAGAAAAGTGCTCGGTGCCACGTTAATGCTGGCTATTTTCTTTTGGTGATCATGTTTTCCGATCTTTTAGGCGACTAATTTACGAGGTTTGAGTTCACCGTCACACAAACACAAACTAAATAAAGCCCAGGTTTGTGTGGCCACATGAGCGGTGAGCCTTGTTTGCACCAAACAAAAGTTAAACTTAACATCTCACGTTTTAATAAAGATGCACCAAACTTTTGCCACTAGGCTATGACTTTGTACAATTTTAGACTACCTGATTGCGATACGAGTACACGGCGTCTTTAACACAACTTGATGTCCGCTTCGAACTTCATATAACAATTTTGATACGTGCATATGTTTCCAATTTATGACCCAGAAGTCCAGAATCAATCTTTATAGAAGTAATTATCGTTATAGATGCTGTACGTTATATCAAGCATCTTTAATTGATAAAGGATTAGTGTACGTTAACATTAATATCTATTAGTAGTATACAACTCTCACAAGGGCAGTTTCTTTCTTCAGTCTTTCAACTTGTTCTTGTTTTAGAGCACAGCATACGTAAAAAAACAACTATTTTTACCGAAAGTGTCCACAACCTTCATTTAGATCTTCTATAGTACGTTAAGCCAAAGAATTAAGAGCATCGACACAAGAATCTTGGATGAGTATAACCCAACACGCATGTAACAGATATTCACATGACTTGACTACCGCTTAAATGCTTCACAAGAAACATCATTTCAGAATTCAAACGCAAAAAATGAGAGATTCCAACCCGCCTTTCACTGCAAAGTTGTTCACGCACACATTATGCATGACTTCACTCATCATAATCATGGCTTCCTTTCAAACAATGGGACACAGAACCTTACCACCATTTGGACACGAGTCAGCACAGGGACATGAGGCGGCACCGGTACCGCCACCAGAGACAGAAATTCCGGATGTTCAGCCACCTGAGTCACTTATCTTGCAGCCATACTATGTAATACAAGATTATGGCTTTTGGGGTGGCCAACCTTACTATGGAGGAAGAGGCAGTGGCGGTCCAATACCTCACGCTGGGCTGGATGATGAAGTTGAAGACATGAATTCTGAAGATAATGTTCTGCTAGGTTGATATTAAAGTGATGTATTTACAGATATTCCCATGCTCAGAATGAATCCATATTTATGCAAAATAAAAAAGGATGTATACCTTTTAATGCAATATTGCAAATGTCTACAGATAAAAATTTAGATTTTACTTATAACTAGTCCTGTTCATAACTTCACATCGTTACAACTCCTAACCAACAACGACAGGGAGCTATGTGAAAATTGAAGCATCGGTAAAAACATTCAAAATGTACCAAGAACATACTTCATTTCATGAAACCCCTCCCATGATAACATGCTTCTTGTTTGTCAAATATGCCGATTGATTCTATCTTCCAGATGTGTTTTGAACATTACCTGTCAAAAAGAGAGATACAAATTAGCATTATGAAGAGAATACGACTACTAAAAGTAAGCACTTGGAGTCAAATAATGCAGGATTACAACTTAAACAGTAGTTCCCACAGAAGTAGACACTTAGACTTTTAAGTGTCAACTAAGGTAACTGTTTACTTCAACTTCCAATATCAGGTTAAAAATATATTTTTCTCTTTGGAAAAGGATTATTACACTGTACTAGCTAAAGATTCACAAATAAATCAAGGTATGCAAGGAGTTCATCATTCTTCAGATAGTCTTGGATCCGGAATTTTAACTTAGCAGACATGACTTAATATGGATTAAAAACCGTAAAAAAGATCATTTTTGTTTTATCTCACACTTCCATAAAAAAATATTTTTTATTCAGCAACATATCTTCATAAAGGGATGATTGTTGGGCAAAATGGTCATTTACTGCTTAATTCAGGCACTTCAATCAGCACATGAAACAAACTTCATTTACTCTGCTTAATTCATGCAGGATTCGTTTATCCAGACACGATACTTTTAGATAAACACAGACAACAAACAACATGAATGGAGTCCAATATATAAAACAAATTTAAGTCACTCCTACATGAGATGAATGGAAGATGGGCCAGTGAATGCAGCAACTTTCTGAGCTTGATGAGATTCAGACTTGTATAACTCCTTCAGATCCTTTTTAGCACGCCGTGCCTCTCGTTTTTCCTCCTTCACAGCAGCCTGCATGAAGATAAAGCCATTTATCGCAAAAATAAACATGTGGTTTTAAAATTTCCCATGAAAAGATTTACTCCACGAGTACTTCAGAAGTACCATAGGTAATCAGGGATAACCAAAAAAAGGTAAACAGAGAGCATATAGTACAACCACAGCATATATACCTTTCGCTCTTTCTTTTCTTCCTTTGATTCTGCACCAACTTTTTTCTTTGGCTGTTGCACATCTTTCGGTTTACTATTATCTTTCACAGCATCAGTACCTGAGGTCCTGTGGGGCAAAAAGTCAACCGGAAGCTTTTCTTTTCCTTTAAGAGCAATTACATGAGTGGGAGCCGTGAAGGCCTTGTTGACTGTTTCTGTCAATTTCTTTCTTCTCCTTCCTCCTGGGGCTTCAATCTTCCCGGGGTGGTTATCAAGATTTGAGTAAGTAGTTATAATAGTCTCACAATCCCAACCTTCAGATTCGTCACTGCTTTCCTCTAAAAACACATCTTCTTTGTCATTTTCATTTTCATTTTCAAACTGTTCAGCATACTGTATGCACCGAGGTCTCAGATCAGCAGCAGTTTCCAGTGAAATTGGCTCTTCTTCTTCTGTATTCTTGTCATGCGATAAAACTTTATATTTTCCATCCATTTCTATTGTTTTAATTGCATCTTCTAACGATGTGTCATTCAGCTTCACTTCAAGCGAGTCATGATACTCGTAATCTTCTGATGTGGCTTTTTCATACTCATCTTCACTATCTGTACCATATTCCTGAAGTTCAAGCTGTAAAATAAAAAAATAAGTTAGTAAAAATAAATAAAAGTACTGAACTTAAATTTGCAACATGAAATCCTCACCAAATCAAACTGTTCATCTAAAGGTCGACGTTCCCTAGGCTTTTCACCAACAAGATTGCGGTTTCCGCCTTCATTTATGTTATCTTGTGAGTAATATGTATTGTATTCCTCTTCATTGTTGTTCACATTTGAATATTCTGCCAAAGTCGGCATCTTATTAAGTTCTAAATCTTCTGACTCGTCTGGAAGGTTAGCATTAAGAACAAAATCTTCTTCCAAGTCCTCAACATCTGAACCAAAGCGCGAATTATCACTATCATCTAACAATGCAGCTACTTCAGGATCTATCGCTTTTTGAATCCTCACAGGAACAGTTTTCACTGCAACACCATAGATTTTGTTCTTGTAGGATTCTTCGTCATCCGCCTTAGAAACCTCAATCCTGGATGCATCATATGCCTGGAAAACCACAAGAAAGTAAGCTTACAATGTGTGTAATTTCATACAGGCCATTTATATCTCACTTTTAAGACCTCTTAGATTAAGAACTATGATCCAGGTTGTATAATTTGTTTAGTAAAGTCCGTTTAATCTAGTTGGTCCCTTGAAATTAACCATGATCCAGAAATATACGGAAGGCGAGATTATTGTCAATTTAGACAGATATTATCCTGAAATTCAGAAGGATAATTGTCGATTGTTGATTATACTTGTTTAAGGTACTTTAAGTGCTTTCTGACAGTTTATCTAGAATGGCAAATTGTCCAATTGAACCAATGAATATACTTAGAATCTTAGGAAGATGATCTCAACACATTCAATTTAACACATATACAGAAAAACATCTAGGATAACTATCCACATATACACTGCACACCGTAACTTTTTAAATTACAAACTTCACCAGCAAAAACATAACAACACAAAGCAACTCATCAAACCTAGCTTTAGAATTCTGATAAAAACCTACCAGCAACTCCAATCTTCCTCAAAGCTTAAGATATTCAAGCTCCCACAATTAAATTCATGAGGTCCCCGTTACGTCAACACAACTATAATCCACATTCCACACCCTAAGAGATGATAAGCGAGTGACCATCAGACAACAAAAGGTTCCGGCTTTGATACAATTTGTAACACTCCTCAAATCCCAATGCAACGGAATGACCCAATACTTTCAAAATAACAAACCTACATCGAACCCAAATCGTGAACTCGTATGGTACCATCTAGATAGAACTTGCCAAAGTATAAACACCTAGGTTTAAAATTGTGTGTATACCTATATGTGCGCTAATGGACGAAAAGACCAGAACTTGGTACAAAACGCAATCACCAAGTCCTAGCCTTTTCAATCCATTAGCGTACATAGAGATGTCGCAGCGTTTAATAACCACAATACAGTACTTAAAAATCCTAAACCTAATCACAGATACGATGGCAAGTTCAAGCTAGATAAGACTTTAAGTTTAAGCTTTGGTCCAATGTAGGTTTCAATTTCAAAGGTATTGGAGCAATCCCCTGCGTTAGATTTGAGAGGCGTAACAAACGCATATCCCTCTTGTTGACAGATAAACACATGGCTCATGCACTTCCTAGGTTATGAATCCTAGTTGTGTAGACCCAACAACGACGTCAAAAGTTTACATACGGGGGGTTTAAATTAACCCTTTCACTTCTTTAGCTTTTAAGGATAAGCCGTTACTCATTACACAATCGACTAACTCCATGAAACTACTTACCCTTAACTCTAAAACAGAAACGTGCCCTAAAAAGCGCCTCAGTTTAACAAATATAGAGCCTAAATAATCCATCATTTCCTATAGAGCTAGAATATCTGTCCGAAAACATAAATTAGGGGGTGTTTATTGAAGCTTATATAGGGGGCTTATGGCTTATGTGGTTTTCGGCTTATATTAAATGAGCTCACTTGTTGTGGCTTATTTTGAAACCTTATTGCTTTATATAAGCTTATTTTGAAATGATAAGCTTATATAAGCTTATTTTGACATGATAAGCTTATATAANACCATAGATTTTGTTCTTGTAGGATTCTTCATCATCCGCCTTAGAAACCTCAATCCTGGATGCATCATATGCCTGGAAAAACACAAGAAAGTAAGCTTACAATGTGTGTGATTTCATACAGGCCATTTATATCTCACTTTTAAGACCTCTTAGATTAAGAATTCTGATCCAGGTTGTATAATATATGGAAGGCGAGATTATTGTCAATTTAGACAGATATTATCCTGAAATTCAGAAAGATAACTGTCGATTGTTGATTATACTTGTTTAAGGTACTTTAAGTGCTTTCTAACATTTTATCTAGAATGGCAAATTGTCCAGTTGAACCAATGAATATACTTAGAATCTTAGGAAGATAATCTCAACACATACAATTTAACACATATACAGAAAAACATCTAGGATAACCATCCACATATACACTGCATACCGTAACTTTTTAAACTACACACTTCACCAGCAAAAACATAACAACGCAAAGCAACTGATCAAACCTAGCCTTAGAACTCTGATAAATACCCACCAGCAACTCCAATCTTCCTCAAAGCTTAAGATATTCAATCTCCCACAATTAAATTCATGAGGTCCCCGTTATGTCAACACAACTATAATCCACACCCTAAGAGATGATAAGTGACTGACCATCAGACAACAAAAGGTACAGCTTTGATACAATTTGTAACACTCCTCAAATCCCACTGCAATGGAATGACCCAATACTTTCAAAATAAAAAACCTACGTTGAACCGAAATCGTGAATTCATATGGTATCATCTCGCTAGAAGTTGCCAAAGTATAAACGACTAGGTTTAAAATTGTATACCTATATGTGCGCCAACGGACGAAAAAGACCAGAATTTGGTATAAAACACAATCACCAAGTCCTAGCCTTTTCAATCCATTAGAGCACATAGAGATGTCGCAGCATTTTCATAACCACAATACAGCACTTAAAAAATCCTAAACCTAATCACAAATACGATGGCAAGTTCAAGCGAGATAAGAGTCTTAAGTTCAAGGTTTGGTCCAATGTAGGTTTCAATTTCGAAGGTATTAGGGCAATCTGCCTTAAGCTTTGAGAGGTGTAACAAATGATAACAAAACCATATCCTTTTGGAGACTGATAAACACATGGCTCGTGCATTTCCTAGGGTATAAATACTACTAGTGTAAGCCCAACAACGACACAAAAAATTTAAGTAGGGGAGCTTAAACTAACCCTTCCACTTCTTTAACTTTTAAGGATAAGTCGTTACTCATTACACAATCGACCAACTCCACGAAACTACTTACCCTTAACTCTAACAGAGACGTGCCTAAAAACTCAGACATAAAAAACCAAAACATAAGAAAAGAAACACAAACCTTAACATCACTAGGAAGCTGCTCAAACTTAGCTTTAGGATTATGATAAAACTCAGAAGCAGCTTTAATCTCCCTCAAATGAGACAAATAATTATACCCATCATCCGGAAACCCCAGCTCCACAATCTCCCTCCTCACTTCATCCGGCAACAACCTTGGTCTACTGGGCCCACCTTCTTCAGGGGCATCGTCGAATATCCCGTCACCCTCGCTGTCAACGTCGTCGTCGAAGAAAGGCGCCTCTGAGTTGTTGTCTACTCTGACAAAGACACGGTCGTTGGAAGGGTCGTCGGTGTAAAGTGGGTCGGAGGTGTCGCGTGAGATGAGCTGGAAAGTGGCTGCTTTTTTCTTGTCTATGAATTTCTTCTTTTTTCCCATTTTTTGTTATTGTTGTTGTTGTTGTTAAGGTTGGAGATGAATGAGAAAGTGTGTTTGTGTGTTTGTGTCTAGGGTTTAAGGTGGGGGGTTGAGTGAATTGGGCCTATTGGATTGAGAGACTAAACCCTTACAAATGAAAATTTTTAAGTTTACTTCATTATGAGCCCAAATGAATTGAAAGACCAACCCACTTCTCGTGGATCAAAGACAAGAGTACAAGACAATGGTGTTTACTGTTTAGAGCTCTCGTATGGTGTGTCATAAGCCATGCTTTTTGGCGCGACTCAATGGCGCGAGAAACAATATCAGAAATGGGTTGGTCGGTCTTGATGTCGTAGCCACCAGCTCACGTCATGGGCTTTTTTTAATATATTTTTTATTTTTTTGGTAGGATATATGTGAACCCATGACACAACTTTTACTCCATGGCATCACCTTTGTATTAGGGGGTGGTGATTTTGTGTCATAGACAACAAGTTTTGATGTGACATCACTTTTGCCCATGGAACTACCCCAAGGCACCAACCGTACCTAGCGCTCTTAGGATAATTCCATATTTATTAGATGACAAGTTTTCAAATGCAACATTTTTAAAGTTTGTGCTGAGATAAATATGGAATTGTGAAAAAAATAAATAAAATAAAATTGGTATATATGAAATTTCCCATTTTTTTCTCGACTTATATGCAGTGATGTCTCTAAGTTTACGGAGATTCTGTGTAGAAGTCAGTTTAACAACATAAATGAAGCCTATGATAGAAGGTAAAACTTTTCTAAAGAGATAAAACAAGAAAAGATTCTTAAAAGTGCTCCTGCAACTTCTTCTAGAATCAAATACGGGTCTAAATCAAATATTTGTAGTCACTTTTATAAATTATATATACGTATCATACAAAATAATTGAGGTCTCTATAATTTTCAGACCTTGTGTGACTGCACACCTCGCACACCAACATACATAGCCCTGCTTATGTGATTATCTCTAAGAAAGACAGTTGTGTAATTTAATCGACTGTTATGCAAAATTGAAATAGATAATTCTCATTTATATCCTTTTGTCTCTGTCTAGTCACGATATTTTGTGCTTCATATTTTTTTTCTTCATACTTCTTGATTTCATTCACATGAACAAGTTGTTAAATGAGGTATTAACAAATTAAATTTTGCATTGAACATAAGTAATAACTATACGTCTTAGTTAGTTACCTACTTACCTTGTTCAAATGAGTCAAACACTTTCTTTCTATTACCACAAGATCAAGAATTTCGAGAATCTATAAAAAGGAAGGTCGTCTCAACCATAAAGCTACTAAAGCAAGCACTTAGGGTTTTGTAAGGCCCAAAATGTTTATATATGTAATTCTTAGTTGTCAAATCTATATTACATATAAAGCATGAATGACTCTCTCTCCAAAATTTTAAGACTTACGAGAAATTAAGCATAGTTTACAACACTTTATAGCACCCAATTTTCAGAATTACAACAAATTTAGCATATTGTACAACAAAATAAAGCATGGTGTCATTTTAAGACCAAATTTCTATCAAACAACATTAATGCTATTAAAAACACTCATTCACTAAAAATTACAACCATTTAAACACAATGTACAATAGCTGCAACCAATTTTCAGATTTACAACAAAATAAACGTAGTGTACAACAAAATAAGCATGATGTAATTTTCAGACTTATTTTCAGACTTACAACATTAATGCTATTAAAGTGGTCAATGTTATTAATGATTATAATGAATACTACTTACAAGAAAAGAAACATAATGTACAACACTTTAATGCACATAATTTTCAAACGTACAAGACAAGAAGCATAGTGTACAACAAAACACCACATTAATGTTATTTAATGTAGTCAATTATTTAACTGGTCAATAAATATAATTAATACATTTATTAATACACCCCTTACATAAGAAATACAAATTATCTAGCATATTGTACAACTAAATTAAACACAATTCCTGCATTAAATTTCACTACTACAAATAATAAAGCACATTATACAAATATTCAAGCCCGAACGGGCAACGGGCCAAATGGGCTTGAGCCCGAACGGGCGCGGACCAAACGGGCTCGAGTCCAAACAGGCACGGGCCAACGGGTTCGAGCCCGAACGGGCACGGGCTATACGAAATTCTTGATATCCGTAAACTTATTGTCAAAAATAACATAATAAACGAAAATACATTATTCATCAAAAAAAAATATATATATTTCAAGGTACCCGTCGCTGCAACGCGCGGGTACCCTGCTAGTGGTGAATAATATAAATCCAAATATATAAATCCGATGACTCATAATTGCAAACAAAAAGAAAATCGAAACTTTAACAACGATGCGAATACTTATTCAAGTATCAAAAAAGAAAAATTATAAGGCGACGAAATTGCTTTAGGTCTCACATAACTTTGAGATGGCCCTAATTAAAAGTGGTCAATAAAAGTTTATTACTTTTTATTTGACATAGATGCACGATCTTTTTCTATGAATTTGTATGAAAATGGGGTTTTTGTGTGTCAATTTTAGGGTGTGTTTGAATTGAGGGTATCGAGAATGTGGAATGAGAATTGAATTGATTAAGGGTGTTCGGTTAGTTGATATTTGTTTTAAATGTTAGAATGATACCTGAAAATAAGAGTTTTTCAATACCCTTACATGGCGTTAGAATTTGTTTCCCAGTCAATTCATTTTTTATAACTAAAAAACTCAAATTCACCAATGAACCAAACAATAATATTAGATAGGATAACTAAGCTTATACCTATACTCATTCTATCTTATAACTAAACTCATACTTAAACCCATTCCTATTGCTCAAACTTCTTTATTATTGATGTGAATCATGTGATGTTTGATATTTGGTATCTCTGATCAGAATCAAAGCCAAATCCCTTGAGCGCTAGGCACGGTTGGTGTCATGGGGTAGTGTCATGGGCCAAAGTGGTGCCCCCTGAGCACTTTTTGCCTATGGTACCACTTTTGCCCATGGCACCAAACAACGTTTCCTCTTACAAAAGTGGTGCCATGAGTCCACATATACCACTCTAAAAAAAATGGCGTGAGCTAAGAAAAAGCTCACGGCGTAAACTAGTGGCTACGGCGCCACAGCCCCCGAACTGAATGTCAGTATGGTGTTTCGCACCTTCGAGTGACCTGGTGCTCACGACGCCACAGCCCCCGAACTGAATGTCAGTATGGTCTTTCGCACCTTCGAGTGACCTGGTGCTCACGACGCCACTTTACCAGCCACCGTAACTTGGCCTCTCATAAGATGTCCAATTTCAAAAACGTAAAAATTGTCTAAATTCATAGGTCCGAAAATAATTTTCAAAAAAAAAGGCATCTATATTATCTTGATATCTGTCACCAACTTCCCATGTAGAATATCTCTGAATCGATAAATATAAACAAATCCAACATGAAACCATGCTGTATTAATTTGTATGCCACTCTGTCTTCCCTTATCTTTTCTAACCATTCATCATAAAATATATTTTCCAATAATTCCAGTTGCAAAATCTCACATATAAAGAAGTATTTTGATAGATTTGTTTTTGAATTGTAGCAACTGGTACAAAGCACTTGGTTATCCAATTATAGAGTCTTGATCATATCTTTATCACCGAGTTGGAGTTTATATGTCACTTGATAACTTTTTTAGTGTAGTGTGATACTTAAGTATAACCGAATATTTCATTAACAGTATTCAGACATTGAACTTTGCCTTTGGTTTGGAATTAATAAGTTTTAGTAACTACTAATATACAATGCACGTACTAGTACTATGTTGGTCGTAGGGTTGTTAATAGGGCCGGGTCAATTTAAGTTGGATAAAGGGAATTATACACGAACCCTTAATAGCCTTAATCATATAAAGGTTCAGGTCTAGAATGAGTCTGTTTTTCGACACCCGTAGCTGTATTAATAAGGTGTAAACTACATAACAGTATAACAATAAATCAATATTGCCATTGCATATAGTACAAAATCTACGCTAATTGCTTTTAGCACATACTGATGTCACGATGAAAAAATCTAGAGTAAACTACATTTTTGGTCCTTGTGGTTGTATCAAAATTGCACTTTCAGTCCAAAAGTCAAAAAATCGCACAGATCAGTCCAAAAGTCCACGTGGACTTCACTTTTGGTCCAATTTTCTAACCTAGTTACTTTAGTCGTTAAGTCAGTTGCACCGTTAGTCCTTTAACCTAACGGTCGTTAGCAATGTTTGCACCGTTAGTCCTTTCAGTTAAAAAATTGGAAAAAAAAAAATTGGAAAAAAATTTTTTTC
>LBNU01033834.1:0-12296 GCA_014162995.1 Artemisia annua
ATATGATTGTGCATTCTGTTGATATTGCTCTTGCTGACGAAATTGTTGCAGTTGATGATACGGTTGTGCTTGATAAGGGTTAAAGTACGGTGGTTGAGACATGATTGAAAACTTGTGGTTTATGGATCTTGTAGAAGGTATAGTACTTAAGGCTAATCTTCGAAAACAAGTCCCAATGTGATTTCGATACTTGGTTATTGGATGATTTCGATAAACTGTTAAGGTCCAGGTAATCTCGATAAACTGAAGTTCTCGATAAAACAAGTAGGATCTCGATAACTAACGTTGTTCTCGATAAAAGGAAATTATCGAGAAATGTTGGAGACAATTATCGAGATCTTTGGTTCTATGAAGACAAGGTATGTTTTCGATGTTGCTGAAAGGAATTTCAATAGATTCACAAGATTTCGAAAACGGGTAAGTGTTCTCGATAAGTAGTGAAGTTCTCGATAACCTTCAGGTTTCTCGATAACAAGTATCCAAAGTTTCGAGATTATACAATAACGAAACTATCCAATGTGTCGAAGTGTTTTCTTTCTTATACAAGAGAGAAAAGCACTGAGCAAGCAACAAAAACACTTAAGTAGTTATATCGAAGGTTCTCGATAAAAGAGGGTTTAAGGTTTCTCGATAAAATTGAGTTTTGTGGTTCTCGATAAGATGCCCAAAACGTAAAGTTTTCTTTTGTGAAAAAGCAAGCCTAAAACGAGTTTTTAACCCTAGATTCTTGTACAACTATCATTAAAATGATAAAATCTTAATGAAAGTTGCAAACTTGAACTTTTTAACAAAAATTTGAAGATTTTCGATAACAAGTACAAATTTACGAATCAAAAAGAAAACATAAAATTTTGAAACTTTGTTGTTTGTTTTGGTTTCTAACACAATTTTGGTAACAAATATGTGATAAAAACACAAAAGAAGCAAGAAAGTTGCAAACTTTTTGATTTCAACGAGATTAAAAATGTGTTTATGGTTTGTATAACACAAAAAAATAAAACTACACCTTCTTCTAGCGATTGATACCACTTGTTAGGTCACCATATTAGTAAACACAAGTAATCTTATAAGAGAAATGTGATGAGAATTAGACTTGGTTGATTAATAACAATATGAAAGATGAAAGAGCAAGAGTTTTCTTAAGATATGAAATTAACCAACATTTGTAAAGAGATACATGATGTCCTATATATAGGAGATGGATAGGGCAACACTCCCTTCCTTCCTATCTCTCTATGTCGTGGGCTTTTAGGCCCATTGGACATCTTATTAGACTTAAACATAAACCATACGAGTAACTAAATAACGTAGCTAATTATGATAATTCTAGCAACCTATTACATTGACTGAAATGACCGAGACTTGACTGAATAGTTGAAAACTATGATCCTAACAAATCCAGCCAATTTTTTTTCTACCCACATTTTACATTCTGTCAAATTTTTATGCCACACATGATTTGTTGAATCATGTTTCTGATATGTCATGTAGAATTCTTAGCAATGTAGTAAACCAAATCATAGGATCATGCATCCCAATGTACCAATCGAACCATTACACGGCTTCTAAGCTTTTACATATACTTCCACCAAATATGCCTCTTAATAGAACCACCTATCCACCTCTTGATGCTTTCGATGCAAACAATCGATTAACTACAAAACAAAGCTAGATTAAGCAAAAAAAACACTATCAAAATACAAAAAACAACTCAACAAACACCATATTAGCCTGAAACACCAACCAAGCCTAGATACATCTTTTTATCATTGTCGAATCCTGTCAAGTTTTATGCTAACCACATTTTACTTTCTGTCAATTTTTTTGCTACACATGTTTTGTTGAAATACGTTTCTGATATGTCATGTATCTCTCAACAATTTATTAAACCAAATCATTGGATCATGCAGCCCATTGCACCAATCAACCAATTACATAGCTCATAAGCTTTTACAAATACACCCACAAAACATGCCTCTTATCAGAACCACATGTTCACCTCATGATAGTTAGAATGCAAACATACTATTCATTGAATTCCAAACCTCACCTATACTTTATCGATACATTTCTTTATCGTTGTTGAATCCTGTCAAGTTATTATGCTAACGACATTTTACTTTATGTCAAAAATAAATAAATAAATTGCTACACATGTTCTGCTGAAATTTATTTTTGAGATGTCATGCTTAACTCTTAAAAATGTAATAACCAAATCATTGGATCATGCAACCCATTGCACCAATCAACCCATTACATGGCTCATAAGCTTTTACAAATACACCCACAAATCATGTCTCTTATCAAAACCACGTATTCACCTCATGATAGTTTGGATGGAAGGATACGACAATCACTCCCATTTTTGGTCGAATACAAGCAAGCAAAAAAACACCATTTTCTTGTTTTGTTTCTTGTTTCTAAAGGCCGAAGGTTGATATTTTTATACAAACAAGGAGCCTTGTTAAAAGAGTTGGTGGAGTGCTTGGAACGATTTGATCCACGTAGTGTGGATCTTGGGTTGATCTTAGATTGAACATATGGGTTAGTGTTTCCGGAGTTCAATCCGCCTCACCTCTCGTTGCAAGAATGTAAGTTTCTTGGTTTTATTTTCATGTCAATATAATTATGTAGTAATTATGATTTATATGTTTTGTGGTTTATATGATTATGTTGTAATCTTTTTATGGTTGGTTAATTTTATGCATGAAAGATCCGTATCGTGTGTTTATGAATTGTTCATGATATTGTTTCCACTTGAATTTTTGTTATTAATTGTTGATTAATAAATGATAGTTTAAAATATATACGCATGATCATCATAACTCTATTAACAAGTAGAATCATTTAACAAATCTTTTCATCTTATGCACAATCAATGATTTCAACTTTAAACAGAAACCCACTTATGCTCGTACATTAATATTTATTTATAATTATCCATTAACTCTCAAACTTGTTTTTCAAATCAATCTAATGCAATTCTAAACATTATTCGTGATTCTAAGAAGCATTCTCAACAAGTAAAACACAATGCTTCGACACACAACATCATTGTCAAGGTGCTTTTGAAATCATATATACAAAAATGATGATAGTAAAAACACTTTGCATTTTTGTAGTGTGTCACAATATGTTTCTAACATTCAAATTAAAATCTATTGAAAATTATTAAACTTGATTGCAAAGAATATATTTCTTTCACCTTGAAGTGCGGGTCACTGACGTATTTGCAAGCCAAATCGCTTTAAATTCGAGTTATGAACCAATTGGTCCATGAGTCAGTGACATTTAAGCCAGGGTTATGTAAGGAAATATACATAAACCATAAATTATTAAGCTCGGGTTGAGTGTACAAAAGCCACTACCACATCAAACTAAGTTTCATCCGCTTTAGATAGTAACTATGTGTGAGAGAGAGAGAGAGAGAGAGAGAGAGAGAGAGAGAGAGACCCCGAGAGTGACCCCCCTTCCAGCAACATTTTCCGGCATCCGGCTACAGACGGGAAAGAAGACAGATGGGAGCAGATCAAGCAACGGAAACGACACTCAACAACCACATCCTTCTTCGTCTACAACTTCTCACCCTCACTCACAGGTAACGACCTAAACATCCTCTTCAAAAACCATGGACAACTTGTTGACGCTTATATCGCCAGAAATAAAGACAAATACAACAACCCCTTTGGATTCATCCGCTTTAGAAACGTCACAAACCCCGTCCAATTCCTCACCACCCTTCAAAACATCAAAAGTGATGGTCTCGTACTCGGTGTTTACCCAACCAGATACAATAAGAATGGAAGGCCTACTACCCAGACAACAAAACCCATGTCTTCAAACAGTGGGAACAATATCAGAAACCATGCAACGTTCCATTTCCACTGCCCTCACCCCCAACTTTCAACAACCAACCATCTTACCATAACCAATCTAATAACAGCTACCGTGATGCCCTAACAAAAAGAACCAAACCCCACCCCCATAACCATATCCCTACCAACCCCTGAATCAAAATCTTCCACGCAGTGGAAAAAAACCTCGATTATAGCGACAACCAAAGACCTTGCCACCCTGGAAAACCTGGAGGAAATCCTCAAAACCATAGACATCAATCCCAGCACAACACTCACTTACATTGGCGGACTCACGATCATGTTAGCCTTCAATGCCTCAGTCATAGCCAAAACTTTCCTTTTGGAAAAACAGTCATTTTTGCAAGAATGGTTCTCCCACTTTAGTATATGGAACGGTGAAGATAATGACTATGGCAGATTAGTCAAAGTAAAAATTCATGGGGTTCCATTGGTGTCAAGGAATCGTGAAACATTCAATAAGGTGGCCTCAACTGTGGGGCGAATTGTCCAACACTTCACAAAAAGTCCTACCAGAAAGTTGATCATCAAATCACTTTGAAATGGAGAAACAAATCTTTTACTACACGAATAGTTGAAGATCAGAATGATTGGACCCCCTCATTTTTAGCCTCAACGGATCAACAGAAACAAACCACCAGTGATTCTCCGGCAACTTCAGGCGAAAACCCTAGCACAAACATGGAAGAAGACCATCCAAATTCCATGGGGAACTCAACCGATGCTTTCAATTCAGGTAATTCAAAAAACTTACCTCCAAATGAATTAAATGCTACAATACCCAATAACACCTTTACCCATAATCCCCACAATACCCAAAAAAACNTAAACAACTACTTATTCAAAATCAGAATTTTATGAAAACTCAAGAGTTGTTAACTAAGGAAGTCATTGAAATTAAGAAATGTTTAAATGATCGACCCTCGGGTTCGGGTACTACTTCTTTTCCAAGCAACACGATCGCTAACCCGAGGGGCATCTTTTTCTAGCAAATGGGTCAGAGGTCGGGCTATCTGTATTTCTTTCGGATCTCCTTGGACTTATAATATATAATTGGTTTTAAACATACCACCCATACCCAAGAACCTCAAAACACCAGTCACACATCGCCTGAGCAACACCAAAACCAGCATCACCTCACTCCCCCAAACTCAGCTACCCAAAACACGATCCAACAAAACATTAGTTTACCCCAAGCAATATCCCCTACCCCAACCAACCCACCAGAAAACACCCCCTCACTTGAACAGGAACTAGAAAATACCTTAAAAGTTGGTGAGTGCATTGGCATCAATATCTCAGGCTTTGAACAAACTGTTCATGAACAACTGCTTGTAGACCGTGAAAACCAACAAGTCCAATGAATTTCCTAAGCATCAATCTCCGTGGCATCAAAGATGATTGCAAAGCCCGCTGGATCAATGAACTGAAAATAGACTATAAAATCAGTTTCATTTGTATCCAAGAGACACACCGACCTGATGAAAGAGGTCTCCATCCACAGAAATTTTGGGGCTACTCTTCATATCATTCTGGCTTTATACCCTCCACGGGTATGGAAGGACGCTCCGGTGGTATTTTAAGCATATGGGATCCTTCATCGTTCACTCTTCCAAACACCATAAAGTCAACCCACTACCTCATCACTAGCGGTTTTATAAATGGCACAACCTCCCCATGCCATATCCTCAATGTTTATGCTCTACAGGAAATCCCAGCAAAACAAAGTCTGTGGAATGAAATCTCCAATCACATAGCTGCCACCCACGGGCTATGGATTTTATTGGGTGACTTCAATGCAGTAAGATACCCATCAGAGCGGAAAAACTCCAATTTCAATCCCTCATGTGCATTCGCATTCAATGATTTTATCCCTCAAAACGGCCTTGTAGAATATACTATGCACGGCGGTTTATTCACCTACATCAAGGACAACGGCTCAAAACAAAGCAAGATAGACCGAGTGTTGGTCTCTCAAGATTTCATGAACCAATGGCCAACCGCCTCATTCACAACCCTACCCTGCTCCTTTTCAGACCACCGTCCTCTAATACTCATAACCTCAGATCTTGACTTTGGTCCCTCACCCTTCCGCTTCTTTAATTCATGGCTTTCCAAGCCTGGAATTGATGAAATTATCATTGACAGCCTACACTCAGGCTTTTATTTTAGGAGGCCAGACCAAATTTTGAACTCAAAGATAAAAAAACTGTTGGGAATTCTGCTAAGTGAGAATTCTGCTGATGGAACATGCTGATGGAATCTGCTGAAGAGATAGATTCTGCTGAAGAAGTGTTGCTGCTGAAGACTAAGTTTTAGCATATTTGGTTTCTGCGGATATAGTTAAACCGCGTATTTTGTAATATAGTTAGGATATGCATGAGTAATATTAGGAAAAGATAATGCATATCGTTTAGAGTTTATAGAATATACGTTTCTTATGAAACGGTTTAAGGTTAGGGTTCCTTGTCTATAAAAGGGACACAAGTTTATGTTCTATGTACGAGTTTGAAAAACAAGTTTATATTATATAAAAGATCCATAGAGGATTAATCGTTCTTAGTATTCTTTGTTCTTGCTTATATTTGTTTTCCGCTTTAAGAATATAAGCTTTGGAGACTTTCTATTAGGGTGTTTGTGTTTACATAAACATTGCTAACGATTCAGAGTGCTAGAAGATCTATCAAGGGTCTTAGTTTAAACAAGTGGTATCAGAGCCTCGGGAGACTCTCTGTGATACTTAGAATATCAATTTTTTACACACTCCTCAACAACACAACCTTTCATCATGCCTGGATCTGACACTGAGTCAGATACAACACACAATCAAAACACAGCATCCCTTCATCACCTCACTCTCACTAACAGCAATGCAAAATTCCCCTACCTTAAAAAAGAAGAGTATGAACTCTGGGCGATGCAGATGCAGAACTGGATTACCAACATTGATCACAATCTTTGGAAGGTGGTCCTTAAAGGTAACAGCCCAAAGAGGACTGGCACTGACGCAGATGGTAGAATATACTATCTTGATCCTACATCTGCTGAAGAGGTTCTTGCTCTTCAGCGGGAAAATAAAGTGAGAACTATTCTTCTTCAAGCTATACCACCAGATCACTTGGGTGACTTTCACTTCATGACTGATGCAAAGGATCTCTGGATGGCAATCAAAGCTAGATTTGGTGGGAATGATGAGTCAAGAAGGATGTGGAAGTCAATGCTGAAGCAGCAGTTTCAAGAGTTTCAGATCACTAAGGAAGAGGGTATCCACAAGGGTTATGACAAATTTCATAAGATTCTGAGCCAATTGAATCAGCTAAAGGCCAGGCCAGACAATGAAGATTGCAATGCTAAATTCTTAAGATCCTTGCCTCCATCATGGCTTCAAGTAAGCATTGCACTCAAAGCTAAGGGTGGATTGGACATGATGAGTTTTGATGATTTGTACAACAAGCTCAAAACTCTTGAACCAGATGTCAGAAGTCCTATTCGTTCATCTACTCCCACTTACTCAGCTTTTGTCGGCTCCACCTCCAATATGGTGCCTCCTAGTTCAAGTCCAATTTCATCTGCATCATCTTCATACACCCCAACCAAATCACCTTCTTCTGGTAGTGTGTTGGAAGATGTACTTCACTCTTTTGTTGCTGATTGTGAATCTCAGCAACCACTCTCCTATAAGGACTTTGAACAAGTGGATCCATTGGATATGGAAGAGATGAACTTGAAGTGGCAGGTGGCTATGCTCTCATTGAGCATCAAGAGATTTGAGAAAAAGTCTGGGAGCAAGTTTGGATTCAATGGCAGGGATTCAGCTAGGTTTGACAGAAGGAAGATCAAGTGGAACACTTGTGGTCAAATGGGTCACTTCTCCAGGGAATGCAAGGACAGGAAATCTACTGATGAGGTTAGGTATTCTACCTATCAGCAGAAACAAGGGGAAATTGATACTGCCAAAACTGGATATCCCACAGCCTTGATCACTTTGGATGATCATGTTGACTGGAAGGCTCATGAGAGAATTGATGGTGATAGTGATCAGAGTGGACTGCTGGCAAGCTGTACTTCAGAGGATATTCATGATCAAGTTGCTCTTATGGGCATCTCTCAGGTATATAACTGTGTGTTTGGTTGTAGTGTGAGATATAATGAACTTAAAGAAATGTATGATGAGTTAAAACCTAAATATAATGAGTGTTATAAAGACCTTGAATTATATAAACATGGTTTAAGGATTGTAAAAAAACAAAATATTTGGTTTCAGAAGAATCAAGTTGCTTATGAGGAGGAAATAAAAGGTTTAAAACAAGACTTAAAATGTGCTCAAGATGAGTTAATCTATACTAAAAAGGTGAAAGCTAAGTTAGAATCTGATAAACAAGTTCTTCAAGAGAAGCTAGATACTGAAATAGCTACACATAAGAAGTGGTTAATATCAGGTGATAATTTAGCTAGTAGTTTGTATGGTTGTCAGGCTGTAAATTCTAGTATAGGATTAGGTTTTCAAAAATATGTAGGATTAGAAGCTAGGAATGATAGTCGTAAATCTACACCAGCAGGATTAGCTAACTTTGTTAAAGAAGGCTCTTTACATGTTGTCCCTGGTCCCATTAGAGGTGAACACATGCCCATTGACCTGTCCATCACAGTTGACTTTGATGGATCACATCATCTTTATGACAAAAAGTCAAGTAACTTAATTGACCCTATTTCTAATTCTGCTGACTTTGTCTCTTGTTCAAACAGTGACAAGTCTTCTGACCAAGGGTCTACTGCCTATACAAGTTGTGATTCAAGTGATAAGTCAGACCTTCCCAAGACCGCACCCAAGCCTTCACCCAAGTCTCCATACAAGCCTCTAAGCGTAGCTACTGAAGAATCCAATTCAAAGACAGTTTCCTCTGAAGACTTGTTATTTAATTCTTTGCAAAACAATATAGTTAATTCTGTCAAAAACAATTCTGTTAATGTTTGTGGTTTGAATGCAATTAATAGAACATCTTTCACTTATAATAAATCTTCTAAAAAGAAGAAATGTTTTGTGTGTGGAAGTAAATCTCATTTAATTAAGGATTGTAATTTTCATGAGCAAAGAATGGGTGAATGTGCTAAGAAACCTAGACCAATGTGGACATGTGTTAATGAAATACCATCTTATGTTCCACAAGCAACTCAATCTACCAGTAGATACAATTCTGCTGATACATCAGCATCTGCTGATGCATCAGTTCCTGCTGACAGATCTTTTCCATCATACAGGAGAAGAAAAGTTGCACGACCATTCCTTAGCCCTATCTCTCCTTACTATCAGGATGGTTATTGGCCTAGTTTTTATCACCCTATGTATATGGGTTGGGGGTCCCATGGGATACTGCTGTTAAGCCCTCAGCAGGTTGTTCTTGGACTAACAAGGGATCTAACTTTCAAAGAAGATCCAAGAACAATGGTGGATCTTATACATCTACATGGCCTACCTCTTATGATCCACAAGGCAGGCTCAAGTCAGTAATGACTTGAGTCTCCAAAGTGTACTTATATTTTGTATATTTTTTTGTTGTTGTTGTAGGATCATCCCTTACTGAGTAAAGAAGTTGGCATAGTAGATAGTGGCTGTTCAAGGAGCATGTCAGGGAACAGAGAAAAGATGATCAATTTTGTACCCATAGAAAGTGGAGGCAATGTGACCTTTGGTGGAGGAAATGGTAGAATCACAGGAAGAGGAACTATCAGAACACCCATGCTGGATTTGAAAATGTACTCTATGTGAAGGAACTGCAACACTTTAATTTGTTCTCAGTATCACAAATTTGTGATAAAAAGAACAAAGTTTTCTTCTTTGAGAATGAATGTCTTGTACTTAACAAAGACTTCAAACTTCCAGAAGATACACCAATTCTGCTGAGAGTTCCAAGAAGCAATAATTTGTACATATTCAACATGAATGAGGTACAACTTGATAGTGATCTAACATGTTTGGTGGCTAAAGCTTCCATGGATGAATCTACCAAATGGCACAGAAGGATGGCTCATGTGAATTTCAAGACCATCAACAAGCTTTCTAAACTTGGTCTTGTTCAAGGGCTTCCTTCCAAGGTTTTCACCAATGAACACAATTGTGTTGCTTGCAACAAAGGAAAGCAACACAGAGCCTCTTACAAAGCCATTACAGNNGAGGCCATTAGGATTTTCTTGGCCTATGCATCTTACAAGGGCTTTACTGTGTATCAAATGGATGTCAAAGGTGCATTCTTGTATGGTGAGATTGAAGAAGAAGTTTATGTCACTCAACCCAAAGGTTTTGAAGATCCAGATCACCCTGACTATGTTTATAAGGTGGTCAAAGCTCTTTATGGCTTACATCAGGCACCAAGGGCATGGTATGCTAGGCTCTCAAAGTTTCTGCTGGAGCATGGATACAGGAGAGGTGCCATTGACAAAACACTCTTCCTAAAGAAGGTCAAGGGATATTATACTTGTGCAAGTTTATGTGGATGACATTATCTTTGGATCCACCAAAGAAGCTTGGTGCAGGGAATTTGAAGACTTAATGAAGGGTGAATTTCAGATGAGTGCCATGGGGGAGCTTACTTTCTTTTTGGGTCTACAGGTTCAGCAGAAACCAGATTGCATATTTATCAATCAAAGAACAACATTGAACAAGATCCAGCTGTGAATGTTCATCTATACAGATCTATGATTGGTTCATTGATGTATTTGACAGCTTCTAGGCCTGACATTACATTTGCTGTGAGTGCTTGTTCAAAGCATCAAGTTACTCCACTTACTTCTCACTTGAATGCAGTCAAAAAGATCTTCAAGTACCTTAAAGGCCAGCCTCATCTAGGTCTTTGGTACCCAAAAGAGTCCCCTTTCAAGTTGGAAGCTTATAGTGATAGTGACTATGCTGGTGCAAATTTGGATAGAAGGTCCACAACTGGAGGTTGCCAATTTCTTGGGAAAAGATTGATTTCTTGGCAATGCAAGAAACAAACTATTGTTGCTACCTCATCTACTGAAGCAGAGTATGTTGCTGCTGCCAATTGTTGTGGGCAGGTACTTTGGATACAAAATCAGTTGCTGGATTATGGGTTCAATTTTATGAACACCACCATCTTTATTGATAATCAAAGTACCATATGCATTGTTAAAAATCCAGTTTTTCACAATAGAACAAAGCATATTGAGATAAGACACCACTTTATAAGAGATGCATATGAAAAACATTTGATAAAAGTGGTTAAAATTCACACAGATGATAATGTGGCAGCTTTATTGACTAAAGCTTTTGATGGACCTAGGTTTCAACACTTAGTTGTCCACATTGGGATGGTTAACCCTTAAATGCAGTGTTTGAGGGGAGGCATAAGCCTCAGGGGAGGCATATGCCTCAGGGGAGGATTGAATGTTGTTGTAAATCTTGTATAATTTTAGATTTCTAACACTAACCATCTAATGTGTTTATAAGCATATTAGTTTGTGTGTTTTGCTACTATGTGTCTGTTTTGCAGAATGCAGTTGCGTGTAGTTGAAGAAGTTCATCATGTTTGAAATGTTTTGGAAAAGGTCATGTAAGCCAAAGTTTGTTTCTCCTGATGAAGTCATTGTTTCTACTGACGAAGGATCAAAGTCATTTTCATTGTTCCTGCTTAAGTAATTACAATTGCTTCTCATTGTTTCTACTGAAGTGGAAGTGACCCACTTGGGAAATTTGATGGCAAGGCTGATGAGGGATACATTGTGGGCTATTCAGCTCATAGTAAGGCTTATAGGGTATATAACCTGAATGCTATGAGGATAGAGGAGACTCTTAATCTGAGATACCTAGAAGAAAAACCTAATGTACAAGGTCATGGTCATGATTGGTATTTTGACCTGGACTACTTAACTGATTCTTTGGGGTATACTAGATTTTTTGCTAACCAATCTGCAGGTACAAAAGATTCTCCTTCTAACAATGCAGGTGTACTGGATGATGACTCAGAGGATGAGTCTGAGTTTGATGAGCTAACCATTGTTGTACCTTCAGTTCCTCCTAACCATTTTGCAGGAAATGGTGCAAAAGATACTTCTGAGAAGGATGAAGATGAGTCACACTATGCAGAGGATCTTGCTAGGCTCAAGACACAAGAACATGCTGCTACTCAAGAAGCTGAGAAACTTGGTGCACAGATTACTAAAGATGCTGAAGCACTTCTGAGACAATCAGCACAAGCCATCAGTGGAAATCAGGATTCTGCTAACAGTTCCACTGACAGTTCTCCTGTTTCTTCTGATAACATCATTCCTGCTGATGCTCAACATGTTTCTACTCCTATTTCTGCTCGTGTATCAACAGACTTTGGTGAACCATATACACGATTTCCAAGTCCTACGGATCTTGGTAATCACCAACCCAAAGCTGGCATCTTCACTTCCTCTTCC